>JAJPUD010001158.1:416116-440572 GCA_023553655.1 Myrmecobius fasciatus | reverse complement strand
TTTCTTTCTTTCTTTCTTTCTTTCTTTCTTTCTTTCTTTCTTTCTTTTTTTCTTATCTTTATATACTTAGAGCCTGGGACAGCTAAGTGATACAATAGATTAAGTGCCAAGCCTGAAGTCAGGAGTCATCTTCCTGCTTTCAAATATGGCCTCAGACACAGTAATTTTGTGACCCTGGGCAAGTCACTTGACCCTATTTGCCTCAGTTTCCTTATCTGGAAAATGAGCTGGAGAAGGAAATGGCAAACTATTCTAGAGTCTTTGCCAAGAAAACCCAAAAAGGGTCACAAAGGCTTGGATATGACTGAAGAATGACTCACAACAAAAACATTCCCAGAGCCTGACAATGTCTTGCCCATTGTAGGGACCTAATAAAAGTTTGTTGAATGTTGTATCCCTTTTGCATCAAACTCCTAGTGCTTCAAATGACTCTGCTTATTCTCATGACATTTTAGTAAAGTAGGTCACAGGATCACAGGGTAGAGGGCTTCTAATGATTAATTCATACTTTCTCTTCCAGATTAGAAAGCAGATGTCCAAAGGACAAAATGTTACATCACCTATAAATAGAAAAGCCAGGATTCAAACCTTGGTCTTTTGCTTATACATCTACTGTGCTTTCTATTACACTCCACACCAGATGGCTTTGTTGGGGCAGATGAAATGTTACTAAATGAAGTCAGTTGACATTTTTAGGAATCCAAGAAAATATTGATTCAGGAAGGACAGTGGAACCCCTTAATTTTATGCTGGTTAAAAATGAAAATTCAGGAGCCATTTCCTTTAGTTCAGGAAAAAAAAAAAGGAAGCTTAGATCTGAATGCCTATAAAACTCCATCTCACTTATATCTGGATCAACCTGGATCCTTTTCATGATGAGAGAAACTGAATACTTGGACTCATTTATAGATGAGTCATCCTTTGAAAGGAAGCAGGAAATTCTATGTTGGCTTAGAAAATCTTCATGCAAGTGTATATCCACTTTTTCTCTTTCCCTTTTTCCACATATGGCAAGGCTTGAATCTGTCAGATTGAGGATCTTGGGGAATTAGCTACCTCTACTGCTGAAAATCAGATGGATATATGACTTCCCTAAACTGTGCCAATATTTTAATTGCTGGGATGATCTAAGTTAGACTCCCAATTGTCATTGATCAGAACTTAACACCTATGTGGACCTCATGGAATATGAAGATAGTTCCACCTAGTTACATATTCCCAGAAGGGTAACAGGGTTTACTTACCATGTCTGGTCATAGTTTTGGCCAGGGGCTGTCCTTGTTGCCCATTCTGGAGGCGGCCAAACCTCCTTTCTTCACCTTCTCTGCAAAAGACCTGAAGTCGATCATTCCTGTGAGGCAGAAGCTCTAGAGGCCCATGGATGCGATAATCAGTCACTGCTACCACCTACAGGAAAGAAAAAGAACTGATTTGTTCATACTTTTCACTCTAAAGAATTATGGTCAACTCTTCGAATTAATAAGAAATGTTGTACTTTTCCTGAATCTGGTTAAAGCTTTTTGTTGTTCAGTTGTATCTAATGTTTTGTGTCCAAAGATTTTTTGTTTTGTTTTGTTTTTTTACAAAGATACTAAAGCAATTTCCTCTTCCAGTGCATTAAGACAAACAGATTAAAACATTTGCCCAAAGTCACAGAAGTATCTGAGGCTAAATTTGCACTAAAGTCTTCCTGACTTCAGGTTCACTGTTCTACCCACTGAGCCACCTACCTGCCTCCTCTGATTAAATCTAAGAGACTTAAAAATGGCTAGAAATTCAATCTTTTCAAAGGAATTGGAGAAAACTTTCCTTTGCCTTAATGTTGATTAAAATCAGTCACAGAATCTCAGACTTGGAAGAAATTTCAATGATCTTCTAGGCAAACCCTTACATAACAGATACCTTACATAACAGATGGCCATGACAAATAGCCATCTAGCCACTGCTTGAAGATGTCTAGTGACAGGGAACTCACTATCTTCTTTTTATTCCCATTTTGCACAATTTTTTTTTTCATTTATTATATCAAAACTAGCCTTTCTGAAAATTCTACCCATTAATATTAATTTTGAACTCTGAGAATAAAAAGACACTTTCATTTTAAATATTAAACTATTTCAATAAAACTCTCAATCCCTTCTGAAATCTCTTCTCTATCTTAAATATCCACATATGCTTTGAATAACCCTCAAATGGCATGAATTTGAGTCCATGAGGGTTCTCATTAATGTTCTTTTATTTTGTTTCTGTTTTTTTTTTTTTTCTGAAAAGAAGAAAGTCCTTTATTCTGGAAATGAGAAGGGGAAAAATCACTAACAAAAAAGTGATTCCCAAGATAAGTAAGGAGATTATAGGAAAATATGATCTTAAAAAAAAAAGAAAATATGATCTTATAAGAAAATGTCAAGTAACATTAATGAATTCTAACTACCTGGCCCAAATGAACCACATCTTCCATTCTTGATAGGCATGGCAGATGTGAGTAATTGTTGCTAGCATATGAAAGATCTTGGAAAACAAGATACTACAGAATTTGTTCTTGATGTTCAGTTGTTTCAGTCATGTTCAGTCCTTCGTGTCCCTATTTGGGATTTTCTTGGTAAAGATACTGGAGTGGTTTGCCATTTCCTTCTCCAACTCATTTTACAGATGAGGACACCGAGGCAAACTGGTTAACTGATTTGACCAGCTAGTACGTATTTGAGGCCAGAGTTCAATTCAGGAAGATGAGCCTTTTTGATTCTAAGACATGTACTTTATCTACTGGGCTACTTCAAAACTGTAGAAGGGCAAATATCCTGATTTCAAACGAGAGAAAAGTAAAGTGTTTCAAGCTACAGGCCAATGAGTTTGATTTCAGTTCCTGGGGAAATTCTTGAAAGATCATTAAAAAGGTGGTTGGAATACATCTAGAAAAGGAAATCTGAGTGATTACAAAGAGGCTACATGGGAATCAGTAAGAACAGGGCATGCCAGATTAATCTCATTACATTGGGGAAGGGGAAAGGATTACTAAATTAGTAGATGAAGGAAATGCTGTGGGTATAGTTTACCGAGATTTTAGCAAAAATTTTGATAAAATATGTCACACTATTCTTGAAAAGAAAATGGAGATATAGGGATTAGGCAAATAACCCAATTAGATGTATTCAAAAGTAGTTGAATGATGAGTAATTATTAAAGAGTAATTATTAAAACCTCAGTGTCTGTGGCAAGAGGTTTTGAGTGGAGTACCTCAAGAAACCATACTTGGTCCTGTGCCATTTAATATTTTTTATCAATAGATTGGGTAAAGCTCAAATAGTATGCTCATCAAATTTTCAAGTGGCACAGAACTGAAGTGATAGTTAATTGCTGATGACAGAGACAATTCAAAAGGCTCTTGAAAGTCTAGGGAATTGGGCTGAATATAATACAATGGAATTCAATAGGGATAAATGGAAATTCTTATACTTTGGTACAAAAAATTAACTCCATGATTATAATGTAAGGAAGGTATTAATAGACAGAAGTTGTTCTGAAAAGGATTTGGGGATTTTAGTGGGTGCAAGGTCAATAGGAGTTGTCAGTGTAACTTGGAAGCCAAAAAAGCTAATATAGCCAAGGGGTATAGCTTCCAGTAATAGTTTAGAGAGCTACATGTTAAGCAAACACAATGACAGAATGCTGGATAGTGTCAAAAGGAGGGCAAAGAGCCTTGACAAATTCATGACATATGAAGATCAATTGGGCATGTTTAACTTGGTGAAAGAGGAGACTCAGAGGGAACCTGATATATTTGTTCACATTTTTGAAGGGCTATTTTGTGGAGGAAGGAGGAAACTTGTTCTCTCATCAATGTCGAAAAGTAGAATGGTTTGTCTCAAGAAGTGATGGATCTCTCTTTCTGGGAGGTCGTAAGCAGAGGTTAGGGATGTTGTGGTGGGACTTCCTTTCAAATATGGGTTGGTGAGAGCCTTCCAACTCTCCAATGCTGTGATTCTTCCAGTGGATGCGTTCCAGAAAGTTAATGTGCCTTCCAATATGTAGTGCTCAGAATAGAGCACCATACTCATGATGAGAAGATCAAAACAGAACAGCATAGGATCATTATCCCACCATGAATTATTTATTCACTTGGGAATAATATTTACATATTTGTTTCTCCTTTTCATGATTTTGGTCGAAATATCTTGACAGTATTCATTCTATAGCCATGGAAAGGAGGCTCTATTAAATCTTTTTGACTCATAATAAAATACTAAATTAACTACAAAAGACATGTGAAGGAAGATGCTATCTGTATCCAGAAGAAGAAATGATACATAAAAATATGTATAGAATGATTTTACATAGATACATATTCATATCTAATAGTAACCATCTCTAGTATAAGAGGAAAGAATAAAAAAATTTACATGATCACTTTGTTTTATATTTAAAAGGAATAGCAAGTTGTGCATAATAGATTTTCAGTTTCATGCCCATCTTTTTTATTATACTGTTATTGAAATCCTTGTTTTATTGCATAAATTAAAAAAAAAAAAGAGAAAGGAAGCTCCAAAGTTTCCCTTGTGGCTACAATTACCTTCTTCACTCTTATGAATTATTTTAAAGAATTATTCAGATGTGAATCTGCTTATTATGGAAGCAAGACAAAGTTTAGCTTAGTCTTATGATGGAGAATTGAGCTAGAGTCTGGCCCTCAGCATGTTAGAACATGGTGTATAGTTAGCTTCTTCTGGAGAGTCATACAGCAGGTACTTTTTTATTTTTCTTATCTCATCTGTGTGTGTTGATCTGAGAGTAGTTCCATATCTGAGGTACAGATTCATACCCCACCTATAGAGTAAGAGGGAACAGAATCTATTTCTGCATTCGTGATCTCTGGTCAATTTTACCATCAATATGTCATTGTTTAGGGAGTTGATTTATAGCTAATTTGGTTTATCTAGGTCAGGAAATGAACCCTGCCATGGCCCAATTTAGGTTTCTGATTCAATTCCAGCCATTTAGAGCATTTGGATTTTACTATTTGCATTAGAAGAAAGTCGCTTTTTCTTTCCTGGATGTAATAGAATGTCCAATGTTCATAGAATTCTGCAGTGAACCAGGGAAATGTCAGATCTTAATCCAGGTTGAGTGGCACCACTAATCCACTCTCTGAGATAAATTGCTCATTTTGTGGCTGCAAGCCTCTGCAGTGGGTGGTCCTGCACACAGCATTCCCAGCTTGGAGCTCTGCATAGCCCCTTTTTTCTCCACTCTTCATCTTTCCCATTAGTCATGCTTAAGGGACTTGTCTCTGGTCATACAACTTTGCTCTGCCAGATATGGCCCAGTATGTTAGAACTCTTGGGATGATTAAAGGCAGTCTTAAAGCCAAGGTGCAAACAGAGACATAATAGGTGCTGGGCATTCAGGGCAAAATTTTCAAGGAAGTCATTTAACTCCTTTAGCTTAACTGTGTGCCAGAGGAACAGGTACTCCCTAATGAACAGGTAAATAGTAGAGAGAAACTCAAATAGCTTTTACTCAGAGAGCTATGTTAGTTTTAAAAATACTTTAATAGGTATTCTAAGTTTATTTTCTTAACATTCTGTGGAGATAATGAAGAGGATAAAATACCCATTTTGCAGATGAAGATTAAGACAGCCCCTGCTCTGTTGCTTATTAGCTGTTTGACCTTAAATAAATTGCTTAATCTCTTAGACCTTCATTTTATTTCATATGGCAAAGTACTTTCACTATCTTAATCACACTTTATTTTGGGACTTAAATAAGATGATGGATGTAAAAAAATCTAGTACAATCCTTGGTAAATTGTGAGCTAGCTTCATTTAACCCCAATGCAGTCATGTAATTAAAAAAACCCTAGGTTTGGAGTCAAGAGGAATTAGCATACTATAACTAACAATTATATGCCACTTTAAAGTTTGCAAAGTACTTTATATATATCATTTCATTTGATCCTCACAAAGTGAAGGATATTGTGAAGTAGGGGCTATTATTTTGCTATCCCCTTTTTACAGATAAGCAAAGTGAGGATGAAGAATATTAAGGGTTCTTCAAAGTCACAGAGCCAATAAGTGTCTCAGGCAGGTTTCAAACTTCAGTTTTTCTGACTCACCATTTCTGGGATCTGTCTGTTATATCACCCATAGTAGCCTCTTGAAGACTGTAGCCATATTTGTGAAGTAATGAAATTAGGGCTGTTACTCAGAATTTCTGGATTTTTGTTCTATTCAAATAATCTTTTGACTTCCTCAGTATTCCTTTTGATGTATTTCTCAAGTGATATAGGAACCAAATCTAATCCTTCAACATCAGAAAAAAATGAAGATTTTTTTTTCCTTCCCTCTATAGTGGGCTAGAGCAAGTAGAGAGAGACTGGTCACTATCTTACTAAGTCATGAATGTGAAGTACTCAGCCACGCAATGGCATACTTGAGGTTTGCCAGGCCAGGGAGAGGTCTGGTTGCTCTCCAAGTTATTTGCTCTTTTGCCTTCTTGTGAAATGAAACCTGTGTATCTAGAGATACTAAAAGAAAGACAGATATTTAGAAAGATTAAATATTTTCTGTCTGTTAGTTCAGGGAGAGGAAGAAGGTAAAAAACATCACTTTGTCCTCACCTCCTTTTCCTTTTTCTCCCCTCACCCAAACACCTTAACTATGGTGCTCTGGTTCTCAAAACTGTACAATATCTTGGGGCTATTCCATGGGGCCCCCACAGTAGAGTGCATTAAACCCACACCAGGAAATGGACAGCTGAAAGGTTTGATTGTGTGGCTCTTTGCTCCTGAAAGGCTGGTTTATGTTCTAGTTTCAACAGTACATCTTGTTCCTGCTGTTGGCCTTCAGGCTTCAAACCTGACAACAGCCACTCTGATCTTTCTTAGCAGTAGGAGTTAGGGAGGAGGTGAGGGGCCAGGAACTCTTAACTAAAAGAAGTTTAGAAGATGATGGCTCAGTTCTTTAATATACATGTTCCTTGAATTAATAAATAGTCTCCTTCCTGAACATTGGGGAATAGAAGCTAAAGACTGACATATATCAAAACATCAGTTTATAATGTAATCAGACAGCTTGGATTTTTATAGGAGGGCTCTTTGATTCCTCAATTTCAGTTTGGTTGTTGGTTCAGGAGTTCAATTAAAACAATTAATTAACAGGCAGACCTAGAAACCAAGTGTGTAAGGAGGATGCACAGAGTATAAAATGTGGGGTTCTTGTGAATTAAGATCAGAAGAAAGTGTGATTGGCAATTATTGGTCTCAGAATGAGTCTGGAGAGCAGAGCTATGAAGAAAAGGATGGAAAAAAGTGGAAAGAATTCTGAGCAAGGAAAAAAATCTGATAGGAAAGCCTGTTATATAAAAGAGAGACATCTGTCTACATTGCAGCTTTTAGGTTTTAGAGTAGATATGAGTGGTTTTCTTAATAGAAGTTGGACAACATGGAATGTTAGTGACAATATTGGAATCTTTCAGGGAGTCTTTAAAATAGGAGCAGGGTGTCATTGTTTCAAATGGCTCAAGTATGGTCTTGTCTGAGGGCAGGAGAATAGAATAAATTAGTGTTTGCCATTCTTTGGACTGTAAGACCCAGTCTTATTGCAATTCATTTCAATTCAACAAGCATTTTTAAAGCTCTTACTGTGTCATTGTGTTAGTGATACAGATAAAATGAATAACAGTCCCCACCCAAAAGGAATTTATATTTTCTAGAGTAATGTATATATTTGTAATTCTTATGCACACAAGGTATCATTAATTGAATATGAGAGAAATGATTATTTCTCTTTCATATTAATAGCCAATTACTAAAATTGGGGAGACTCCAGTTTTTTTCCTTGTCCAATCTCTCACAGACAGGGTTGATGGAAGACAGGATTAATGTTCTTCTCACTCTGAATATTGCCA
The DNA here is from genome assembly GCA_023553655.1 of Myrmecobius fasciatus. Classification (NCBI taxonomy): domain Eukaryota; kingdom Metazoa; phylum Chordata; class Mammalia; order Dasyuromorphia; family Myrmecobiidae; genus Myrmecobius; species Myrmecobius fasciatus. Next base: position 432,670 of record JAJPUD010001158.1, on the reverse strand, counting down.
CTCCATCCAACTAACTCAGGCTAGTATGGGGATGTAGATTCTTTATCTAGATTGTTCAAGGGTGGGGGTGATTGGAGTGTAGGAGTAGGAGATGTGATGTCACTACAATCCTTCATTAGAGTGAACTTTGTTTCTTTATAAAGTCCACCTCTCACTAATTGTTAACCAATCAGAGATGATTAACACCCTCTGCAAGGACTTTCATATACATTAATATACCTAGAAGTTGTACTACTTCCACATTAATGCTCTCTGAAATTCTGTTATCTAATCACAACTTGTCATATTTTAAAATAGTGTTGCACTTAGTTATCATATCTTTCTTCTGGCAAGAAGATAAAATTTTTGCTGAATAAGGGAATTTTTAGGGACTTCTGATCTCTCTTTTGTGGTGATTGATTTATGAGTTAAGTTTTCTTAGGGAATGGTGATACACCAGTGTTGACATCTATTCTTTTACTCATTTCCCATTTTCCATTATCAACAGTTAGAATAATAACTTGCTAAGTTGGAGTTGTCTTAGTCATAAACCATATCTTCCCATTATTTTCCTTTATTTTAATTTGGGATTGTTATTTATCTTCTAATGAAATGATGTTTGATTTATGCAGATGACTTAGGATTGATTCTCACACCAGTGAGCAGTTATTTCCCATTTATTGGAACATAATTAATTTTATTTTTTGCATCTTATTCAGTGCTATTTCCATATTTTCCAGGTTTCTTTTTGAAGAATGTATTCATTTATTTTGTCAATTAATCAATAAACATTTATTAAATGCTTACTATTTTGGATCCTGTGATTAGCATTTAGGATACAAATAAGAAGCAAAAATAGTCCTTGTCCTCAAGAAATTTTATTCAATTCTAATTTTTTTTTAGCTCTGAACTATGTATTCCAATGTATTTAAAAATATTTTCTTCTATTCTTGCTGTTGCATTGAAGTTCTTGAGTATTAAAGCATATGTTAATTTAATTTGCTGGATCTTATCAAGCCATTCCTAAATTTTTATCTCTTCATCCTTCACAACATATATTGGAGCATAAGCTGTAATTATATTCATGATAGTCCTTTTACAAATATTTTTCTTGAAAACTGCAATATAGATAACCAAATATCTCATGATATGAATCTTCTTGTTGCCTTTCATGTACAATAAACCCAACTCTACTGACCCTTTTATTTCTCTTTTGAAAGAGAATGAACCTTCCTTCCATTTAGATGCTATTTCCTTTTGTCTACTAGTTTCATTTATAGAATATCAAGATTGATATGATTTAGTTTCTCTACTAGAATGTCCATTCTTTATAGTCACTGGGCAAGAACTTAGATTTAATGCACCAATGACTAAGTTTCCAACATAAGAGCCATTGCCACTGCACATATAGCCCCAGAGTGAGTGCTGTGATGTATTTCTATTGTTCTCCTATGTTATCATACTAGGTCATTGATGATGAGACTTTTTGTACTTAGCTAGGTTTGCTCTCAGAATTAGATAGTCTGTACTTTACCATATTTGAAATCTTTTCAGTATAGTAAAATCTGCTGGTGTAGTTTCAAGAACCAAGGGTCACTTCTATGTCACACTGAGCCATTGAAGTAGGATGTGTGATGGCATAAAATAGCTAAATATGATAAGTAAACATATATTTTAAATATTGAGTCTTGCATATGTGGTATTATTTTATTTTTCAAATGTATGCAGATATAGTTATGATGAATAAAATATAACTTAATATGTTATTTCTAATTTAATAGAAATTGCTTGTATCTAATTAATGAATACTAATAATATCTACTGCTTCTATTATGTAGGATGCCGAAAATTTTTTTAGTGTTAAAGGGACCCTCATACTCAAAAATATTGGATGTCATTCAATTAAAACATGTAAGTTATTTTCAAACATCTGATTCAGAGATCAAAATGAAAATTTAGGAGCTAGATCTTGTATTGGAGCAAGGTCAACAACATGTTTTTTAAACATAGAAATGACCTCTAATTTATGTGACCTCTAACAGGTCTGATAATAGCTTTTAATTATAAAGCACTTTCTGTTCACTAATATACTAGGATAGGTACTCAAGAAGTATTAATATCCCCCATCTCATAAATGAAGAAACTGAATGTGTATGTAGTGTGTGTGTGTGTGTGTGTGTGTGTGTGTGTGTACATAAAGATCAGGCTGAAATCAAATCTTTGAATTCGAATCCTAGACTATTATCCTTTGGCTCTAAGTATCTGAATTTAGGAAATGAAGTTAGAGATGGAGAAAACTACCAGCTAAGGCCAACAGGCTTTGCCTAAGGGAAAATTGAGGGATGATTGAATATCCCGATACAAATGTTTTTCTTTGTCAATACTAAGTATTTATTAGGTACTTACAATGTGTCAGGCACAGTGCTAAAAACTAGAGATAAAAATAAAACTCAAGAAAGTTCTTTATTTCAAGGAGCTCACAGTTTAAATGGGTAGACAACATGATAACAGCAATATGTATAGGAAATAGTGAATTTTAATTATACAGCTATCCCAAAAGTTTAAAACTGCACTAAGACTTTTGGGACATCCTTTATATTATTTTTTAAAAGTAACTATTTTAAGGAAGTAAAAGTTTATAAATCTTACTTTGAGTGATTTTGTATTCTGAACTTTTTTAGTTGCTTTAGTTAAACTTTTAGTTACTTTGTTTAGAAGTTATGATTTGATGCTTTACATTTTTAAAAATATTTTATTAAAAACAATCATAAATATCAATATACCTCATTAAAGTTGTTTTATGTCAAATTATATTTAAGTTAATATTGATGCACAAAATATCATAACTTTTCAGTCATTCTTTCTTAGTTTCTCTGGTGCTTTACATTTTAAAAGGTATTTACAATCATCTTTATAGTCTTTGTAAGGCAAATTGGCATGATTTTTTAGATAAAGACACAGAAATAGAGAAAGGAATAGTTTGCTAAAGATGATGATGTGGATAATTCCTGATTCCCAACTTTCTGTGATCATCAATTACTCTTGGCTTGTTCAAATCCAGAGTAATAGACTGTTTGATGAAAGGGACTTTCATAAAACTTGACACTTTAATGAAAGGGAAAGGTCTTCTGTAACATTTCCTCAGATAGCATATCACCCACAATTCAACCTTTTCTCTCATCATTAGTGATTTTTATCACTTACTTCCCTTGTGACTTTCTGAATGTCAGGAATATAATTCTTCTAAAGTGTGGCCTTTAGCTTTTTCAAGAAATGTCAGGAAAATTTGATCCTTTATTGTATAATCAAGAATCCTTCAGTAAATTAAAACCTATTCTCATCCCCAAGATATACCTTTTGTTTTAAATGGAGAAAAATCAAGTACAAGAGAATAGAAAAATTTTTTCTTACACTTTTGGTCAAAAGATGCTGTGAGATTTTGACTTTTCTTCTGGCTGGACTGGACACTGAAAAGTGAATTAAAGTAAAGTCATTAGCGAGAACTCAGAATTTAAGCATCTACTGATTTTGAACACTCTGCCCCTTACCCCCTTGGACTCTCTTTCTTTTGAATTCCTGGTGTTGGAACTGGGGATAGGGAAAGAAAGTGGGTACTAGGAAAGTGAAGGCAGGGAAAAGCAATGTGATATGTTAGTTCTTTGAGGAAAGCTTTGAAGATGAAAAAAAAGTTTTCATTTTGTTGGCAATGATGTAGACTATGAGCATAGAACAATAGTTGTTGTCCTTTGTTCTTGAAGAGGACCAAAATGATATCACTATGTTAGAATTGAGTTAGTGTGTCTGAGTGTAGTTGATCAGACCAATATGAGCTCAGAATGCTCTGCCATAGGTCAGACACAAATAATCCCTCTGAACATTTGGGGTAGATTGTCTAACTTAGCACATCTGGCATTTCTTCTGAGCTAATTCAATTATGCTTTGCTCATAGAGCACAGCATCTTTTCTGAGAAGGCCACACCATGTTGGACAATCCTGTGCCTGTGTCTCCCATGTCATACAATCATTTCTAAAGTTCTTAAATGAGACCTTGAGGGTGGCCTTGTATCTTTTTTTCTAAACACCAGGTGAGCACTTGCCTTGTGTGAGTTCTCCATAAAATAGGTTTTTTTTTTTGGCAAGCATACAACAAACACTGCATTAGTTGGAAAAAATGCACTTAATTGGTGTCATGATTAAGTAACATGGTGTAGTTAGGTTAGGACAGAATACAGGACTGGTTTTTGGAAAATGTAAATGGAGAGAAATTGCAATAGAATAAAAATCAACAAAAACAATCACAGTCTTGACCTGGCACTTTGGAGTAATGACAATTAAATGCTCTGAGGAAAAATTTCAATTTTGCTGATTCTGGGAATCTCTTGAATTCTTTCTATCAAAATATTTCATTGTGGTGAACAGAACTGTGCCCCCATCTATATCTAGATTTTTTTTTTTTTTTTTGTATCTGCCATGCCATCCAGGCATAGTTTTGACAAAAACACAAATATCTTAGGAAAACTAACATAATTGTTCACTTTGGGATCATAGGATTCCTAGATTGGTGTGATGAGGCTATTGATTATATTTATTGATCAGCTGGGTTCCTTTTATTCCATTTGATGAAATTATCCTCCTGTGAGATGTCCTTGAACATTTTCTTGCCTATGTTACCTGCACTTTATGTCCTATAATTCAATAAATAGGCTGAGAGAGAGAGGAAGGAGTTCATACAGTAGGGGTTTCCTTATGAAGGCCCTCCTTCCTTCCCCCTCTCCCCCCCTCCCACCTTTTCTTGTTTGCTTTGGATTTCCAGGTTGTTCCTTCTCAAGATTCCTTCTAGGAGCCTGTTACACAGACTAACATATACTGACCTAGGCAGGAATTCAAAGCACTTAAAAGCAACATGACATTGGTTTTTCCAGCCACCTCTACTGGGTAGAGAAAGGGGTTTAAGACAGGTTTTTGAAAAAGAGAAAGAGAATTAAGTGACTAGAGATGTCAAGGTCCTCTAGGATCCAAATGAGCCTCCATGGACAGATCAAAACTTAGAAGTACAACATAGAATGATTATCTTGTTCAGCCCTGACTTAATCACCCAGCTGATAAGTAGCTTTATATTTACAAAGGGAATTGTAACCATATTTTCTGACCTCTGAATTGGGACACATAGTCAACTTTGCCTTATTTTCAAAGCTGATTTTCCTACAGGTACACTCTGAACATGTTGGGCTCCAGGTCTTTATTGTAAAAGACAATGAGGTCCCTCATCACCACCAGTTCCATCCAGCCTGGCCATCAATCCAATACTCTTTTCAATACATTTTACTATAAGCATATTTAGTAAGGGCTAACATGAATATGTTTTTGTGGAGGTATTGAGATGCTTTTTTTCAGCCTGTGATTTTTCATATTTTGTGACTTTAAAAGATTCTGTTGAAATAATGAATTCAGTTACTATTTGTTTTATTTTTAACAATATTTTATATTCCCCCAATTACATACTAAAACAATTTTTTTTTGTGAAACTTTGAGTTTCAAATTGGATCCCTCCTTGAGACCATATGCAATCTGAGATAGGTTATATATGTGCAATCATATAAAATAATTCCATATTAATCATTTTGTGCAAGAAGACTCAAATAAAATAAAAAGAATGAAAGTGAAAAATAGCATGCTTCATTCTGTATTCAAACAATGCCAGCTCTTTCTCTGGAAGCAGATAGTATTTTTCATCAGGAACCCCTTGGGATTATCTTGGATCATTGTGTTGCTGAGAATAGCTATCAGTTACCATTCATGGAAACATTAAAACTTTTGGGGGCATTTCATCAATAGTTTACTGGGTCAATGGAATAGAATTTTTGTTTGTTTGTTTTTTTAAATGGGGACTGTTCAAGAGAATCTAGGGCATGTAGCTTCTATAATTCTAAGGCAAAAAACATGTCTTACACCTTATACAAAGTCACGTAGTCTCCAGCTGCTACCAGCAAGACCAACAGCATATTCATCTCTAATTCTGACACATGGCATCTGTGTTACCAGTGTAATGGACTCTAGGGGTAACATTTCTTTCCTCAAAAGGGAGAAATCTAAATTCTTTCTACTTGGGAAATAAGCTTCCTTGACCCTGGCTTTGATAAAGTCCATTGGAATTCAAATGAAGGTATTTGACTAAGCCTTTTAAACCCAAATTACAAACCCAAATCACTCTGACTTTCACTGATTAACCAATAACCAATAACCCGCACAGACCCAATTTACTCTTTATTTGGGTTTTAATAGCAATTGTTTCTGTTCTGGCCAGAAAGGACAGTTTTATCCTCCCAGATAGATTTTTTTTTTTAAATGAAGGTAAACTAGGTCAAATTTTGCCTCAAATCTTATGAAGTAATTTCTGACTGAATGGGCATCACCTCAGACAAACTGAGTCCTGTTAAAGATCTTAGCTTAAAAAGGCCAAGATGCCCCACTGCATCTAGGGCCGTGATCAGTCGTCCTGACCTATATCTTGCCACTGGACCCAGATGGCTCTGGAAGGGAGAGTGAGGCTGATGATTTTGCACAACTCTGTCTCACTTAAATCTAATTCACTTGCAAGTCAAGGCATCCCCTTCCTGATGTCTATGGTCTGCTTTCAGAGTCAAGGATGAACAACATTCCTTCACTCTGAGCAGACCAGCCTCCACAGTTTCAGAAACAGGACATTCTCACTCTTGCTTCTGGGACTTCTTTCCCAGATTAGAATGACATTTCCTAATTCTATCTTCTCTGCTTATCTAAATCCTATTTGTCCTTCAAGGATTAGTTTAGCCCTCACCCTTTCCAGATAGCTTCCTTGGGTCATAGGATCACAGATTTAGAGCTGTAAGGGATCCTAGTATGTAGTCTAATCCAATTGCAGCTTTGAACTCTCCAGAAGTCTAACTGCTTTATCTTATGCATTCAGAAACTGAAAGCTTAAGCAAGTTCTATCTTCTCTATCCTTCATCAAGTCCCCTTCTCTGAAATCTATTGTATATGTAAGCCTTTATTTATAGGCTTAGATTTTGGTGAAATGTACAGAGTGCTGGGATTCAAAATCAGGAAGATCCAAATTCAAATCTTGTTTCAGACACTTATTGACATTACATTTATTGACATTAAATCTCTTTGGACCTCAGTCTCCTCATCTGTGAAATGAGGATATGATAGCACCTACTTTATAGAGTTGTGGAAATAATATGAAATACAATGTGTGAAATACTTAAAAGATCTGGAAACACTATATGTGTTTAGTCCTTTTAGTTGGGTCCAACTTTTTATGAACCCATTTTTCATTTTCTTGGCAAAGATATTGGAGTGTTTTGCCATTTCCTTCTCCAGTTCATTTTCCAGATGAGGAAATTGAAGCAAAAAGTTAAGTGACTTGCCCAGGATCATACAGTAAGACTCAGGAAGATGAGTCTCTTGACTTCAGGCCAAGAGTTATCCACTGTACCACCCACCTGCCCCTAAAGCAGTATATAAATGCTAGCTATTATTATTGTTTAGTATATATTTCATGGATATTGGTTGTATTGATCCAAGTAGGTGGTTAACTCCCTAAGTGCAGGGACAATTTTTTATATATCTGTATGTCCCACAATACAATAAATACCAATTTCAAGTGGAATTGAGAAGAAGCTTCACTAAGGAGAAAAAAAACTATTTTGCTAAAAAAAAAAAAAAAAAAAAAAAAAAAAAAGCTAGAATTCCTTCCTAGGAATTTATAATTTTATAATTTTTAATTTATTTTATAATTTTAAAATTTATAATTTTAAGTCCCCTTCTGCAGAGATAATACAGAAAAACTACCTTTTGCTGAAAACTTAAGATACCTTTAATTCAGATGAAGGCAAGCTATGGTAGGGCTAACAAATCAAAGAAGTGGGCATAGGACCACTTTAAATTCAACTTGCTATTGGGTTTAAGTGTCCAATTTTTCTTTTCTGGAGAATGTCTTTTCCCTACAGTGAATTGCCTCAGAATAAAAATGACTCATATTTACATAGCTGTTAACCATTTACAAAGCACTTCCTCCACAGAAACCTGTAAGGCTGACATCTATGTTGTGTGCTAAGGCTGGCAAAGCATCTTATATGCTTTATTTCAGTTGATCCTATATCACAGTCTTATGAGGCATATTTTTAGGATCGCAGAGTTGAGCTGGGAGAAACTCCAGAGGTCATATAGTCTGACTCCCTCATTGTACTGAGGAGGAAAATGAACCAGGAAGGTTGTGACCTTCACAAGGTCACTCAGCTAAGAAGGAATAAAGCTGAATTCAGACCCACAAACTCTGCTCCCAGAATCAGAATTCTTTCCACTGCAGGTCTGTGAGTCCTTCTGCACATTACACCCTTATGAGCATATATTGGGACTCAAACAGGTCAAGTGATAGTCTTAAAGCTAGTAAGTGTCAGAACAGAAAGAACTCTGGAGTTTTTAGCATTATAACACATTGAATAGATATTCTTAATCTAGGTTAAGGTGAATTTAAAAAAAATGTTGACAAGTGCATTTCAATATAATTGGTTGCCTTTGTTGCATTTTATGCATTTAAAAACATGACTCTGAGAAGAGGTCCCTGATTGAAAAATTGACTAAAAACTCCTTATTTGGAATCATATCTTTAGGAAAATAGGAAGAAAATGATGTGTAATATCTATCAGAATTACTCATTCTTAGTTAAAAATATTCATTTCCTTTTAATGTAAAAGGATCTTTTTAGATGAAGAGATTTTATTCAAATGGAATTTAATCTTACTCTAGAATTGCAGAACAAGTCTTCAAGTCATAACTGGAAATGGCAGTGAACTTCCAATGGCATGGCTGATCATCCTTCTCTGGAGTGACCTCACCCTTATGAGAATGGAATCCTAGCTCTATTTTTCCCTTTTTCTATAATTAGCAATATACTGGGTGTACCAAAAGACTTAGTGCAGTTTTAAGACATTAAAATTTAATTGTTATATAAAGTTAACGTTCTCTAGTACTCCCAGCATTTTCAGGCTAAGTCTCTAGCTTTCCCTCCCACAAGCAATGGCGAAGCCAACTGTTTACAAGGGGGAAGAAAGAATTGTCTGGATGGATGGGAAGTCACACCAGCAAACAGACAGCTCACTTCATTTAAACCACAGTGCTTTGGAACTAACAATGAAAGCCGGAGCTATGCTTGAGTGACTGGCTTGCACTCCAATACGGGTAGGATTAGGAAGAGAATAGAGGGTGAAGGGGGAAGAAAAGAGGCACTATTCCTTAAAGAAGGTAAAGGAATTGTCCAGTAATAAAATGATTTCTCTGTGTCAGCTGAAAGGTCACACAAATTCTTCCTCTAGACATTGAACACAAGCAGAGTTCTCTGATTTAGCCCAAAGATCCAGACATTTGGCAATTTGACCACCCCTATCCATCCTCCCTGGCTGTTTTTGATATGGGCAACTTTGGGTTCTCAAGTATAAGCAGTATTCAGGTCAGCAGATTACTTGACCTCTTCTTTTGAAATATAGCCCATTGACTGGGGCACTTCCCCTTGTGTTTCCCCTGGATATTGTTGTGAAATTGTATTTCTGAATCATCTGGCTCTTGTTTCATTAACTCCTTAGCTCATGGAGGGAAAAATAGAAGATTCAATAGGGTTATCCTGGGATTTTCAATTTACCTGTTATTTCCTAAAACAATGAAAACCTTGGGGTTACAGGGTCTGAATGAAATGGAGCAGAGAACACTGAACAATCCTCAATGGTTTTCTAATGAATTGTTTCTCGGTCAGGAATCCGTACACCTGAATGTTTCCTCCAGAAAAAAAAATAAATAAAAAAATAAAAACCCAACAATCAGATATTACTGCTCTGAGAATATAACAACAGACTAGCATCTTATTTCCTTTATTCTTTCCATTGCATTTAAGAAAAGACAAAAATGTATAAGGTTCTCTTGGTGAGCATAGCTTTTTTACTCACCTTTGGATGAAATCACAGTGGTGAAAACTTCTAAATTTTCATCGCTGCAGCTGTAAATCTGATGCATTTTATTTCAGCCGTCTCTCCCTGAAGCGTGTCTTTTATCTGGCGACTGCTCTGAACTTCCAGTCAAGAGGTTTCCCTAATCCAATCTGCCTCTGTGATCATTGTCCAGGTCCACAAAAGACAGGCCGATGCTGTGATCTCATCTCATTCCAGATTCTTCATTGCAACATTTTCTACTCCCATCTGTCTTTTTATGAATTCTATTATTGCAAACATTTGCCTGAGCCAGGGAAGCTTCAGCCTCCTCCCAAGCTCAGATGGAACAGTTTTATTGTATGATATGTCTGCCGCAGTGAATTTGTGAGACTTTCATAAAGTGAGGGGAGATAAAGTGAAATAACCTAGCCTCTTGTATGTGGGTGGCAGGGGGTGGGGGATGGGGTGGAAGGTGAGGGATGCTTAGCTATGGAATTTCAACAGATAAGTACCCAAAATGTCCAATACTGGCAATTATCTTTAATTTTCTCAAGCTTAAGATTTTGCAAAGGTTTTCAATTTTACCACAAAAATTCCTTTGTTGGCAGGGATTAAAAATTCAATATTTTTTCATGTTAAACTAGACTTTTCTTAAAGTTTCTGTTAAACACAGGGAACGTTTCTGTAAAAAAAAATTCATGCTTGTGCATTATAACTCTTACATTTTCAGCAGTCTGGGTTTTTGGCATCCACATGAACCCTCAAAGGCTATGCTAGAGATAAAATCCATTCTAGGGGCAATTATAGTTATAGGATAACTCGTTATATAGTTAATGGCATACAACACTATAGTACATAATATGTATATATGCTTTACATTAGGGCTAAGGAATCTGTGATAATATGATGAGAATTTGTTCTCTTATATAATAATGATGATAATAATTAATATTTGTATACTGCTTTAAGGTTTGCAAATTCTTTCACAAATGTTATCTCAATTGATGCTCACAATAATCCTATAATATTGATGCTGTTTTTTACAGCCTCATTTTACAGAAGAGGAAGAGGAAAGAGCTGTGTGAATCGACAAGGAGGAACTTAGCTAGTTAGTGAAATAGGATTACAAATCAGGTCCTTCTGATTCCAGTTGTGTGTGTGTGTGTGTATGTGTGTGTGTGTGTGTGTGTGTGGTCCCTGGACTCTTTTCCCCACAAGCCACTATAATGTGAGATAGTCTAGTTAAACCTATTATTAGTACAGGCCTCTTCAGGGACATTACCTGGGAAATGGTTCCCTAAAATCATTATGAGAGTAAACAGGCAGTTGGGAATAGGTGATGGAAGTGGAGGAAGAATCCTCTCTGCTGTTACTTTCTATCATTCTTTTGGTGGGCCTTGGAGTTAGCAATCTTTCCTTTCTCTATTACTTTACTTTCATAGCTTTGTACCTGGAAGAATTACAGAAGAACATAGGTAGAATTGCGTGAACTAGAAAAGAGAGTTGGGTTGCAATCTGATCTGGTGAAAGGTAGATTTCCTATGCTGTGAAAATCATAGATCTATCTAAGTGTTTGTCTAATCCTGGGAAAGATTATATCTTAAGCCACTATCAACTAATACTTTAATGATCAGTTAATTCCTTTTGGGGGGAGGAGAGGGGATTAATCAACTGTTATTTGAGAACATGAAGAGAGTACATAGAACCTGCGTCAAAAAAGTATTACCTGGGATAATTGTTGCTGAGTTGTTTTTCAGTTTTATCAGACTCTTTGTGGCCCTATTTGGGGTTTTCTTGGCAAAGATATTTGAGTGATTTGTCATTTCCTTCTCCAGTTCACTTTATAGATGAGGAAACTGAATCAAATGGAGTTAAGTGACTTGCCCAGGACCACACAATTGGTAAGTGTTTGAGGCCAGATTTGAACTCAGGAAGATTAGTCTTCCTGACTCCAGGCTTGTTACTTTATTCACTTTGCCTTCTAGCTGCCCATAGATAGCTGAGCCTGAAAGGTAGTTAACTGAAGGGGGATTGAAGAATTGAGAGGTGGGAATAACACAGGAGATGGGAATACACTGATCTTCATGGAAGGCCCTAGCAATGTGAATTACATCTCATGAATTAATTCCATAGGCTGTTCACCCATAGCCTATACAATGAAAGAATGAAGCATTCATTAAATGCTTACTATGTGGAAAGCACTGTGGATAACAATACAAAAGCAAGACAGTCCTGTTCACAAGGAGCTCCCATTCTAATAGGGGAGGAGGAAGGAGAAAAAACACATATGGAAGATTTTAGCTGCAAATCACATAGAAATGTTCCATGGTTCTTTGGGTGCAAGGGCAAAGGAGATGTTAATGGTTCTTTGTTAAGGTCTTTTCTATATACAATCATACTTCATTTTCAAAGGTCATTGCTGCAGCTTAGAATTACTCACCCCACTCTTTAAAATTGAAGTAAAAAACCACACCTTTCGTTGATATGATTTTTTTCATTTTTATAAACACTAAGTGGCAGAAAAATTTTTTAAACTATGTTGGGTGTAAGAGGAGATCAAAGAAGGAATAAGATGGTTGTTTGGATGGAGGATGAATTGGTAATAGAAGAAAGAGAGAAGAGTTCAATGCTTTTTTTGCTTTTCTTTTGTTTATTAGGGAGAATGGTCTTTGAACTGGGAAGGATAGAAAGGAAAAAAGGGAACTGAAACCAAATCTAAATGAAAAGATAGATAATAAGAAACTAGCTGCCCTCAATGTATTCAAGTTAACAAGATTAAATGAGCTAGAGATATGTTACAGTGCCAAAAGTTGGCAGATGTCATTACTGAATTGCTTTTGGTGATCTGCGAAAAAAATCATTGAACTCTGCAGAAGTGGGAATAAAATAAATGGTATTTTAATTTTTAATACAAATTCCTGATTGCTTCTTAGAAGAAAGGGCTGTCAGGAAATCTCATTTTTGTGAATTCAAATCTGGCCTCAGAGACTTACTAGCTGTGTGATCCTGGTCAAGTCCCTTAACTCTTTTTGTCTCAGTTCTTCATCTGTAAAATAAACTGGTGAAGGAAATAGCAAACCACTCTAGTATTTCTGCTAAGAAAACCCCAAATGGGGTTATGAAGAATCAGACTGATAGTGGATGGACTAGCTAGCAGTTTAGTTTGAATAAAATGTGGAGGATTTAAAAAGCAGGATGAAATAAGTCTGAAGAAGAGAAGTTGGGTCCAGAGTGTAGAGGTATTTAAATTTCAAGCTGGGGAATTTTTATTTAATCAGAATGGCAATAAGGAGCCACTGAAGTGTTTTGTGCAGGGAAGTGATATGGTTGGACATTAGCCTTAGAAATATTATTTTGTCAGCTATGTGAAGGATTTTGGATAAAGAGAGACTAGAGTCAAAGAGACCATTTAGAAGGGGATTATAGGAATCCAAATGAGAAGTGATGAAACTCTGAACTATGGTGGTGACCCTGAATGTGAAAGAAGAGATTAGGTATAAGAGGTATTGTGGAGATAGAATTGCCAAAACATAGCAACAGAGTGGATGTGGGATATGAGGGAGAGGGAAGAGTTATGGATAACTTCAAAATTATGACAGTGGTGTGCTTCTTACTGGAAAGAACACACTTGTAAATTTTTTTGTGTAAATATTTACATCTTGGAAATAACTATCTGGAATTATTTGGGATCTTGGAAATAGGATTACAAAAATGTCTTGGTTTGTTTTGTTGATTCCTAGACTTAAGAAATGGATAGAGAAAAAGTTAATGCAAATTAAAGTTAAAAGTATGTCCTACATACATTTTACCCCTATAGAGCTGGTTGTTAAACATTTACCCTTGAATATATTTTCTGCCCCCACTGACAACTCCCTAGTTTCCATTCTCCTCAATCTGACACCCTCTCCCCAGAACATCCCACCCACTCTTTCCACTGTGTTCTCTGGAATGAATGCCTCATAGGGAATAAATTTTCACCTAAAACCTTTTCCTTTCTTACTCTTTTTATCTTCTTACTCTTTCCAAGTTCTGATGATATGACATCTGGGGCTACCCTTTCCATCACAGCTTGCACTTTCATTCATGCCTATTCTCCCCTTACTTGCCTTGTTATAGGGACTAGGAAAGTGAGGATGAAGAAGTTGGAATATTTCTTACTTCTCACTGCCACTCTCAGTTCCCCTCCTATATACCCTCTCCTTGTTGAAGTTCATTCAATCTATAATTATCACCCAATCAAGATTTTGGTAGCTGTTATCTACCAATTTCCAGAACTCTTGTCCTCCTTCTCAATGTCTGATTCGGTCTTTTTTTCTTCCTCACCGGTTGCCCTTGTTTGACTTGACAAATAAATACACATTGATATACTCTCAAACTCTCTAACTTCTCAGGTTCTCAACTTTCTCATTTCTCATAACTTCGTCCTCCATCCCACTTCAGCTTCACAGAGATGGTCATGACTTTAATCTTGTCCTTTCCCACTAGTGTTTCAGTTCTACATTCTTAAACTCTGAAATTCCTTTATCTGCTTATAATCTTTTATCATTCCATCTTTCCTTCTGTCTTATGACAGAACTCTTTTCTTCAATCTTGCCTAAATTCCAATGCTCTTACCCCTCAGACCTTTCCCAGGCCATCAACCTTTTAGTTTATACTTTTCTCCCATCCTTAATCTAATCCCTTGGTGAGCCAGTTCAGTTGTAGACTATCCTCTTTTCTTGAGTCCCTTGCCTTTTTATCTTATCACTGATCTCTGCCTGCCAAATCCCAACTTTGTATTATTCCCACCATCTGTTGCCTTAACTTCTCTTCACTTACTGCTGAATGAAGCTGGAGAAAATTACCAAACCTTATTGACTGGTTAGAAATATGTTACTCAGTCTCAACATGGCTCCCAAGTGGCAAGTCCATCTTTTTACATGATCATTTTAATTGATTCCCTAGCAGCCCACTGACCATAGTGGCTTTAAAAAAAAGCTTTCCATCCCTCCTCCAAACTTCAGACATCCCTCCTTCAATTCTTACAGCTGAGAACTTTGCCTCATACTTCACTAAAAAAAAAATTGAAGCCTTATACAGAGAGCTTCTTCTTTTCCCATCCTTTTCCTCTCATAAAGCAAATTCCTTCTGCTACTATCAGGTCTTTTAGTGAAAGGTGACACTTCTCCTTTCTTTCCTTCTTTCCTTTTTTTCTCCTTCCTTTCTTTCTTTCTTTCTTTCTTTCTTTCTTTCTTTCTTTCTTTCTTTCTTTTTTCTTCCTTTCTTTCTCTTTTCTTTCCTTCTTTCTTTTTTTCTTTTTCTTTCTTTCTTTCTTTTTTCTTCCTTTCTTTCTTTCTCTTTTCTTTTTTTTCTTCCTTTCTTTCTTTTTTTCTTTCTTTCTTTCTTTCTTTCCTTCCTTCTTTCTTTCTTTCATTCTTTCTTTTTTCTTTCTTTCTTTCTTTCTCTTTTCTTTCTTTCTTTCTTTCTTTCTTTCTTTCTTTCTTTCTTTCTTTCTTTCTTTCTTTCCTTTTTTCATTCTTTCTTTCTCTTTTCTTTCTTTCTTTCTTTCTTTCTTTCTTTCTTTCTTTCTTTCTTTCTTTCCTTCTTTCTTTTTCTTTCTTTCTTTCTTTCTTTCTTTTTCTTTCTTTCTTTCCTTCCTTCCTTCCTTCTTTCTTTCTTTCCTTCTTTCTTTCTTTCTTTTTTAAATAATATATACTTTTTATTTTCAAAATATTTGCAAAGATAGTTTTCAACATTCACCTTTGCAAAACCTTATGTTCTAATTTTTTCTCCCTCCCTTCTCCCTATTCCCTCACCTTCCCTAGATAGACATTTCTCCTTTCTAATGCAAATCTTTTTTTAAATTTTTAAAAAAAAATTAATAGAATTTTATTTTTTTTATATATGCAAAGATGGTTTTTATCATTTACTTTTGCAAAATCTTGTGTTCCAACCTTTTCTCCCTTTCTATCCCCTTCCTCCTCTCTAAGACAGCAAGCAATTTGATATAGAATAAACATGTTCAGTTCTTCTAAACATATTTCCATATTCATCATGCTGCACACACACACACAAACACACACAATCAGATCAAGATGGAAAAAAAACACAAGAAAGGAGAAAAAAAACTCTAGCACACAAATAACAAAAAAGTGAAAATACTATGCTTTGATCCACATTCAGTCTCTATAATTCTCTTTGAATGGGGATGGCACATTCCAATGTAAGTCTATTGGAATTGAATTACCTTGAATTACCTCATTGTTGAAAAGAGCCAAGTCTATCACAATTGATCATCTTGTAATCATCTTGTTACTATGTACAATGCTCTTTTGGTTCTGCTTATTTAGCATCTATTCATGTAAGTCATTCCAGGTTTTTCTGAAATAAGCCTGCTCATCATTTTTTATAGAACAATAATACTTCATTACATTCATGTACCATAAGTCATTCAACCACTCCTCATTGATGGACATCTACTCAATTTCTAGTTGCTTAATATAAATCCTTTTCTTTGCACAAATGATTCTTTTCCTACCTTCTCTAGTAAATTGCTCCCTCTGTCATCTCTCTCAGGAATCGGCAATCTTTCCTTGTATGCTGGCTTCTTCTTCCCTGTTGTCTACAAATATTA
>JAJPUD010001158.1:384248-416106 GCA_023553655.1 Myrmecobius fasciatus | reverse complement strand
TCTGAAATGTTTTCCCCCTTCATTTTCACATCCTGATATTATTCAAGTCTCAGCTAAAATCCCTCCTATGATTTGCTAAGCACTGTGATAAACAACAAAGATACAAAGAAAGGCATAAACATAAACAGTCCCTTCTCTCTAGCAGTACAAAATTTAACGCGAAGGAAACAACATTAAGGGAGAACAGGAAATGCTTCTTGCTTAACAAATACTGATTGATTTGACTTGAAGGATAGATAGTATTACCTTTAATAGGAATAGAGAAGTTTGAAAGAGGGATGTATAAGGAAAGAAGATGATTCCTGTTTTGGGCCTGTTGAGTCTGATATCCAATAGGACATCCAAGTTGAAATGTCCATCCAAATTCCTTGAGATCAGGAGCTGTTTAATTTTTGTGTTGGTATCTCCACCCCCTGGCAAGTGCCTGACTCATAGCATGTACTTTTAAAATGATTGTTGAATGAATCCAGTGACCATCTATAATTTCATAGAACTGACAAAGAAGGATACTATCTACATTCTGAAAAATAGGTAATAGATTTAGGGTGCAGAATGAGACACACATACATATATTTGTTTTGCTTGGCTAAGTATATCTATTATAAAGAATTTGTTCTTTCCTTCTCTTTTTAATAGGGTAAAGGTTGGGAAGGAGAGAAAATAGATTTCGGTTAATTAAAAAAGTAAAAATAGAGGGGTAGAGGATACTGTAGATATGAAGTACTGCAATCACTTTAAGATGAGGCCATTGTATTGCTAATTTTGCTTAATTTTTAAAACTTTGTTATAAGAGATCTTACAAGGAATTGGGATAATCTGTAAATGTAATATAAAATCAAAACAAATCAATAAAGTAGAATAAAGAAAAAAAATGATTGTTGAATGAAAGAATCAAAGTTTTAAAGTCAGGTTTTTGACTTAATGTAAAGAAAGACATATTAGCAATTAAAGGAGTTCCAAAATGGAATGTGATGAAAGGAGAGGCAGTAGGTTATTCTCTCAATGGAGGTTTTTAATCAGAGACTGTTCATTGTTGTTCAATTGTGTCTAATTTTTTTTTTTTTTTTTGCTTTTTTTGCTGAGGTAATAGAGGTTAAATGACTTGCCCAAGGTCACACAGCTAGGACATGCTAAGTGTCTGAGGCCAGATTTGAACTCAGGTCTTCCTGACTTCAGGGCTGGTGCTCTATCCACTGTGCCACCTAGCTACCCCTTGTGTCTAATTTTTTATGACCCTATTTGCCACTTCCATCTCCAGCTCATTTTGCAAATGAGGAAACTGACGCAAATAGGGATAAGTGACTTGCCTACTGTATTTGAGGCTGGATTTGAATTTATAAAAATGTATCTTCCTGATTTCAAGCCCAGTGCTCTATCAACTGTATCACCTAGTTGCCTTGATTGTTCATTATATACGTCATAAATGAGATTCTCTGTCTGATAATGATAATTCTGCAGTCCTCTATAACTCTGAGATTCTTTAATCTCATTTCATGCTCACAGTAACCCTGTTTCTCAAAAAGGCTGGGTATAGTTAGATGATACAGTGGATAGAACACTGGTCCTGGAGTCAGGAGAATATGAATTCATATCTAGCCTCAGATATTTACTATTGTGTGATCTTGGAGAGACAAATTAAGAGGCTGACAAGACTTGCTTTGTTGACCCAAAGGCATCAAGAAACTTTGTTTCACAGAATAATCACAATAATGATAAAAGCTGGTGTTTTTGTAGCACCTATATGCCAGGCACTGTTAAGTGCTTTACAAATATTACCTCATTTGATTTTCACAACAACCCAGGGAGGTAGGTATTATTATTGTCCCCTTTTAAAGTTGAGGAAACTGAGGCAAATAGGTTAAATGACTTATCCTAGGTCACACAGCTAGTAAATATCTGAGTCTGCATTTGAACTCAGGGCTTCCTGACTCTAGGCTCATTGCTCTGTCCACTGTGCCACTTTCATTTCCTCTAGCAGTACTCATGACAAGTATTAGCAAAGCAAGAAGCGTGAAGATAACTTCAGTTTATATGCTAGTCACAAGGATTAAGAGGTAAAGAAATCCTATGAGGACCTTGCCAAGATTCTTTAAACCAAGTCAAAAAATACATTGATACTTGGTGCCTTGAGCCACAGGTGGGTATAGAGGAAGAGAGTGAAAAATATGCTGGAAAACAGTTAAATATTAAAAAACAAAAGAAACCAAAGGCTTATACTTTAAAATCTTTGAATTATGTATTATATATTAAATATATAGGATTTTAGAATTGAAAGGGAAGTTAGTCTAATCCTTATTTGGAGGGGCAAAATGTCTCTTCTACACATCCTCAAAAAAATACTATCCATCTTCTCCTTAAAAAACCTTTAATGAAGGGGAAGCCATTATTTCCTCAGACAGATCAATGCATTTTTTGGACAGCACTAATTGTTAGGAAGTTGTTCTTTGCACCAAACTACCTCCTTGCAGCTTTTGCTTCATAATATTGTTTTCCCTTTTGTTCCAAATGGAATAAGTCTAACCTCTCTTTAAATGCTTGGAGACTTCTCTTTTTACCATTTTGTGAATAGTAGAATAGGGACTGAGCAATGGTTGTGGGAGCATGTGGACATTTGATGAGCCTGCTTCTGGACATGTTCCAAAATGGAGAATAGTGCCCTCTACTATCCATACCTCCAATTATGCACAGCAGGAAGCAGGCTCATGAAACAAATATTCTTGTGTTCCTAGAACTGGATTCTTACATGCCAGTCTGCTGTCTCTGTCTATTGTTATTGATAAGGTAGTAATTTTAGAATAATCTACATGCAGTCATACTATTGATTAATTAGAGCAAAGGTCCCAATCAATATCAAATTTTAGAAGAAATGATGAAAACTTGGAAGACAATAGTTTATAATTAAACACTTTCAACTTGGCTTATATAAAAAGTAATTGGTTCTAGAAAATGGGAAATATGTTACCAATTTTTACCATTTTCTACAAAGTTTTACTAGATATAAAGTAACCACTACATTAAGAAAAACAAAACAGTCCAGAAAATGCAATAAGCCAGAAACATTTGATCTCCTTGTCAAGAAGATAGACATGGCAGCCAAGAAGAGCACAGGTCTAAACTATGCATATTAGCAAAACATTGCATAAGAAGATGGTAGAAGATTCTGACCTCAGAAAATAGTGAAAAACTGTGTTGATGAAATGAATTTGCAGAAATCTTTGCATGAAGCTCAAACAAGAAATACCAGCTCAAAAGCATTTATAGAGGAATCTAAAAAGTTGGGGGAAGAAAAGAATAGATCTGTCACCATTTCTTATTTATTTTATTAAAGCTTTTTATTTGCAAAACATATGTATGGGTAGTTCTTCAACATTGACCCTTACAAAGCTTTCTGTTACAAATTTCCCCTCCCGTAGTCCCCTCCCCTCCCCTAGATGGCAGGAAGTCCACTACATGTTAATTATGTTAAAATACTTGACAAGTTGAATATATGTATGCATATTTCCACACTTATCTTGCTGTGCAAGAAAAATCACATCTACAAGGAAGAAAAATCAGAGAAAGGAAACCCAATGCAAGCAAACATTGATAGAGAGGATGAAAATATGTTGTGGTCCACATTTCACATCCCTCTCTCTGGGTGTATATGGCTTTCTTCAGTGAACAATTGGAACTGGTTTGAAACATTTCATTGTTGCAGAGAGCCATGTCCATCAGAATTGATCATCATGTAATACTGTTGTTGCTGTGTATGATGATCTCCTGGTTCTGCTCATTTTACTCAGCATCAGTCCATGCAAGTCTCTCCAGGCCTCTCTAAAATCATCCTGCTGGTCATTTCTCACAGAACAATAATATTCCATAACATTCATATACCATAATTTATTCAGCCACTCTCCAATTGATGGGCATCCATTCAGTTTCCAGTTTCTAGCCACTACAAAAAGGGCTGTCACAAACATTCTTGCACATGTGGGGCCCTTTCCTTCCTCTAAGATCTCTTTGGGATATAAGCCCAATAGAAACACTGCTGAGTCAAAGGGTCAAAGGTCAAAGTAGAAACACTGCTGGGTCACAGTTTGATAACTTTTTGAGCATAGTTACAAATTGCTCTCTAGAATGGTTGGATCTGTTCACAGCTCCACCAACAATGCATCAGTGTCCCAGTCTTCCCACATCCCCTTCAACATTCATCATTATCTTTTCCTGTCATTTTAGCCAATCTGACTGGTGTGCAGTGGTACCTCAGAGTTGTCTTAATTTGCATTTCTCTGATCAATAGTGATTTGGAGCAACTTTTCATATGACTAGAAATGGTTTTAATTTCATCATCTGAAAATTGTTCATATCCTTTGACCACTTATCTATTGAAGAGTGGCTTGAATTCTTATAAATATGAGACAATTCTCTATATATTTTAGAAATGAGGCCTTTATCAGAACCCTTAAATGTAAAGATGATTTCCCAATTTATTGCTTCCCTCCTAATCTTGTCTGCATTAGTTTTGTTTGTACAAAAACTTTTTAACTTAATGTAGTCAAAATTATCTATCTGGTGTTCAGTTAAGAGTTCCAATTCTTCTTTGGTCTGTCACCATTTCTTTTGCCACCTGTTTTCATCATTTGTGACAGTAGCACTATCACATTTGGATTCTTAAATACTTCAGTTCCTGACATACTATGTGTGGAAGCAGATATAGTGCTAAAGAAGTTGATAAATTGAATTTCATTTTACTTTTTAATAATGTCTTTTATTATTATGATATATATCAACAAATGTAAACATTTCCTTATACAAAAAAAAGAACTGAAAAAGAGGATTATGTAAAATGCCATTGATCTCTATTACATACAGTTCATTTTAAAAATGGTGATTCCAATATTGTCCTCCATGTTTATGAATTTCTTTTTCTTTCTTTCTTTCTTTTTTCTTTTTTTTTTTGCTGAGGCAATTGGGGTTAAGTGACTTGCCCAGGGTCACACAGCTAGGAAGCGTTAAGTGTCTGAGAGCAAATTTGAACTCAAGTCCTCCTGACTTCAGGGCTGGTCCTCTATCTTCTGTAATGAATTTCTTTCTGTATTTCTCTATATGCTTTTTAAATGCTAACTTGATGCTTCCTCTTCCTTCTCCTGTTTCTCTTCTTTCTACTTTGCCTATTACTCTTCTTCCTCTTTCTTTCACGATCACTTATTCCCTCAGCCTTCAGTATCTTCTGGTTCTTATTTATTTGTCTTTTCTAATTAAAAAAATACAACAATGCCAAATATTTTTGATGACTACTGCTTTGTAGAATAGTTTGATGATGGCAAGGAACTGGAAATTAAGGGGATGCTCATCAGTTGGAGAATTGTTGTATATGAATGTAATGTAATACTATTGTTCCATAAGAAATGATGAGTATGTGAATTTCAGGAAAACCTGGAAAGACTTTCATGAGCCGATGCTGAGTGAACTGGGTAGAATCAGGAGACCATCGAATACTGTAACAATAACATTTTATTGTTTGGTCAACTTTGATAGAACTAGCTCTTCTCAGCGATACAATAATCTAAGACAATTCCAATGACTCATGATGGAAATGCTATTCATATTCAAAGGACTCTGGGGTCTGAATGCAGAACAAGGCATTGTTCTTTCCTTTTTTTTTATTGTTGTTGTTTTTTCTTTCTTGTAGTTTTGCCCTTTTGCTCTGATTTTTTTCACAGCATGAATAATGTGTAAATATGATTAATATAGTTGTACACTAAATTGCTTGTTGTCTTGGGAAGGGCAGAGAGGAGAGAAGGAATGAGAAAAAAATGAAAATCAAAATCTTATAAAAGTAATGTTGAAAACTATCTTTACATATAATTGGAAAAAAATAAAATACTACTAAGTGGGAGAGGGAAGAATATTTTGAGATTTATTGCTTCCTTCCCACTCTTTCATAATTTCCCTAGAAGTTCTTGACCTTTTGAATTTTGTTATTATTTTTCTAATTTTATAAAGTAGCACTTTGGTAGTTTGATATGTATGTGATTGAATTTACAAATCAGTTTAAGTAGTAATAGAATTATTATTATATTATATACATGTTACATATAATATAATATATTTTAATATATATTATGCAACATATATACATAATATTATTCTATTATATGTTATAATAACATATTGGTGTGGACCCATCATGAGCAATTAACATTTCTTCACTCATATAGCTCTATATTTCTTGAAAGATTATTTTAAAATTAAAGTCATATCATTTAGGTATGTTTTAGTGGATTGACTCAAAAATATTAAATGTATTTTACAATTATTTGGAAAGGATTTTCTTTTTCTATTTCTGCTAAATTTTATTGTAAATATATAGAAGGGCTGATAATTTTTGTGCATTTATTTCATATTCTACTTTGCTAAAATGATTTTAGTTGAGGCTTTAGAGTTCCTTAAACAAATCATTGAGCCTTCTATAAAACATAGATACCATTTGCCATTTTAGTACATTTATTCCTAAGCTTTTTAATATTTTAAATAGAAATGGATATTATATCAAAAGCTTTTTTCTGTACCTAAAAATATTATCACAATTATTATCATCATTGCTATTCATATGATATATTATGTTTATGATTTTTTTAATATTGAACCAATCCTACAATCCTGATATAAATTGCACCTGATTATAGTATACAATATTTTAATAAGCTTTTATTCTCCCTGATAATAATTTATTTAATATTTTTGTGTTTATCTTCATTGAAGTTGTTGGCCTGTAGTTTTCATTCTCTACTTTATTTCTCCCAGGACTCCTAGGACCATATTTGAGATTTGTGGTAACTCCTTTTCCCCTATTTTTATAAAAAATTTCTGTAAAATAAGAATTAATTATTTCTTGAATATTTTATAGAATTTAATTGTGTATGCATATAGTTCTGTTTTTCCCCCTTTGATAATTCCTCTGAGGGTAGTAGATTGCTTGAGCTCATGGGTTCTGAGCCACAATAGAACTTAAGCTGATTATATGCCTATGGCAGGCAAATATAGCAATAGTATGATGAGCCTCTGGGAATGAAGGGCCACTAGGTTGCCTATAGAAGGGTGAATCAGCCCAGTTTAAAGATGACCAGGGTGTCTGGGTCAGTGAGAGGTTTATAAAAAACCACCACCAACAAAAAAATCATAGTATATGAAGACCAAATGAGGATATTTAACCTGGAGAAGAGAAAACTAAAAGAAAGAATGATCATTATTTTCTACTATTGGCTGAAACAGAAAATTCTTCCGCTCTACTTCCTCCCCCACTTTTAAGCACCAGCTACCCAGTTCTGTATATTTAGCATTTAGAAAGATGGTATATTCACAGTACTGAGGAGTGAGCTGGAATAATCACCATACAGATATACCTCCTAACTCACCTTATGCTTCCTCTGTCCTGACTCATGAACATTTTGTCAGTATCTAGTTTTAAACAACCTTATGGATCCTTCATATCTTTATAGGAGGAGAAAACTCATCTCTCCCACCCACCCACCCCAGATCCACACAAAAGTGGAAGCCAGTCATTCTTGAGCAGATTTATATCAGTCTGATACAGCCTACATAACAGGTTAGACTTGGCCCAGTAATTTCAAGAAAGAGCTCTAGTTAATCTGAAAACTTTCTCAATACATTTCAGAAAGTTAGGAGATGAATTATTTGAATCATTTTTGGTAACTAAACTATTCTTCCTCTTTTTTGGCGGGGAAAAAGATTCACTGTTGAACCTAATGACTACTGCCCTTTGTAATACCACTTGGAGCTGTTTTTCTAGTAGTATTAATAAATTTGTGCTGATTCACCAATCTTGTCCCATCTCCTTTGTGGACAATGACAACACTTGGGAGGCAGCTGGCTGGGAAGAGAGGTACAGTATATGGTCAAGGAACAGAGCAAAGCAAACAGATCCTTCTAGGAATTGACCTTGTAACCTTGACTTCTGTATACTTGGTTCTGGCTAATTGAATTGACTGGTCATTGACTAATGCTAAACAATGGAAAGACAAAAGATAAAATTCTTCTCTGGAGAGTTTAAATGGGGAAGAGAAGTAGAGACATATTGAATGAGTTTGGAAATGTCAAATGGATATGTTGGGGAGAATTAAATGGAATACTTTCATGAAACAATTGCATTCAATCTAAGAAATATTAATTAAATAACTTTTGTTGGAAATACTATGCTAAATGCTGAGGCAGTGCAAAGTCTAGATAACACAATACTTGCTCTCATAGAGCAATCTAAAGTCGAGCAAGGAACATATTTCTTTCAAATTCCTCTTCAAGATTCTAGCTTCAGACACTCCTAGATATAGAGGAGAAACAGATAAAATATCTGTGCCTTTTGTGATATAGTGGAAAGAATACCTGGAGTTGGAGGATCTGGGTTCAAATCCTGGCTGTCATCTGTGTTCAGTCCTGTCTGATTGTTCATGACCCTATTATGGGTTTTCCTTGGCAAAGATATTGGATATGTTGCCATGTATATTAAACAGAGATTAAATGACATGTTAAGGTCACACAGCTAGTATTTGTCTGGGGTAGATTTGAATTTGAGCCTTTTGACTCCAGGCTCAGAGTTCTATCCACTGGGCCACCTAGTTGCCTTATGATGGGCAAATCCCTTAACTTTTCTGAGCCCGAGTTTTTCATCTGTGAAATGAGAACTAGAATTAGAAGATAACTAAGATCTCTTCTGATTTCCAAAAACAACTGAATGGAAGCAAGAGTACCTAGTTTCTACAGGTACCCTTGGCTCAGACCTTATTTCTATAGAAGAGGGGAAAATCCTTTTCTTTTTCTTTTTTTTTTTAAAAGCTTTTTTAATTTTCAAAACATATGCATAGATGATTTCAACATTCACCCTTGTGTTCCAAATTTTTTTCTTCCTCCCTTCCCTCCACTCCCTCCCCTAGACGACAAATAATCCAATCTATGTCAAACATGTGCAATTCTTCTATACAATTTCCATAATTATCATGCTGCACAAGAAAAATCAGATCAAAAAAGAAAAAAATGACAAAGAAAAAAATGCAAGTAAACAACTATGAATTCCTTGAGAATAAAAACTGTCTTTGGCCTCTTTTTGTATTCCCAGCCCTTATCACAGCGCAAGGCACTTAGTAGGTGCTTAATAAATGTTTATGGATTATGATTGAAGTTCTATGACTGGTAACCTAAACTTCTTTTCCTCTTCTGGGCAATGATACCGGATGACTGCAGGAATATAAAGCTGTTCTGTCTTCACAGGAAAGGGGCTGTGATTTTCTTCTCTCCTCTTTCTGAATCCCAGTACCATCGGGATGGGTGAGGATATCTAGGGTAGAGATCAAAAGGGTTGAAATTCTAATTAGCCTGCAAAAGCAGACTGATTGTGTGCATCATGATGGGTGCTGTAAGTGAATGAGCAGTTCCTGAATTCAGCGTTGTTTTATTTTGCCATCTTAGGAAATATTTCTTTAAATCTTATGGAATGATTGTTTACTTCTTTAAATTTTAACTATTGTCAAATAGATGAGAATTTTTTTTAATAGGGCCATAAGCTCTTAAAGATGATTCTCTCATTAGATGAAGATGAAGAAACTGAGACTCAGAAAAGTTGTGACATTCACAAATTCATATAATTAGAAAGTAGAAGAACCAGGACCTAAATCTGTAATAATTTATTTTGCATTATTATATATATATATATTTGTAATGGGCTTTGTTTTCTTATCTTTTCAATGGGAGAATAAGAGAATTCAGGCCTGAAAATAAAATAAAATAAAAAATAAAAAGGAATTTTTTGAAAAAGCAGAATTGTTAGGAGCACTGAATCATATTTGGAGCTGTTCAGTCCTTTCATTTTATAGAACAAACTTTCTTAAACTGAATCATGACTCCACATGGAGGTCACATAATTGAATGTGAAAAATTTGGCAATAGTAAAAGGTATGAAATAGGCCAGGAATTAATTCTTTATGTAAAAATAAACAAGTAATTCATCTCATTTAGTAAGGAAATTTGCTTTCATCTCTAATAAATGGTAAAAATTATATATGTATATGTATATATGTACATATATTATATATATACAAAAGAATTGTTTTAAAATAAATTTCCTTATGATTTATTATCAGTTAATGTTTGATTTGTATATCCATTTTATATACCTATATGCTCAGAGTCCTGTAAAAATTTCTTGCATGAAAAGTGTTAATGAATAGAAAAAGTTTAAGAAGCTTTAGAATATTTGATAAAACTGAGCCTTAGAGAAAGTGACTTAATAACAATAATATAATAATAATTATTATATATTATATTGTAACATTTAATATGATATATAACAATTATAAAATATAATAACAATTTAATTATATAAAAAGTAATATAATAGTAATTATTCCCTCTGACTCTCAGTCTTTCTCTCTTTCTATTATATTAATCACTGCCTTTTGGACAAAGGAAATGTTCATTTGTAAATTCTCTTTGTATAAGATATAAAAGTTCAGAAGACCATTATGTTAAACCACTATATTAGATCAGAAGTTAGGATGAGCTTGGCCCTCCTTACTCCCTGCCAGGCCAGTTTTCTGTCATCTCAGGCCTGCAGATCTGGTCTGGAAGCTCAGGGTTATGGCAGAGTTTCAATTGTTTAAAATCATGAGAGGGGAAGGCAACACAATAAACCATCATTGCCATTAGCTTTTGATTTATCAGGCCACATGTCCCACTTGGGTGACGGATGTCATTAACATCAGGCTTGACTGGCTCAGTCGTCTGTCTCTGTCTGAGTGTCTTCGGACGTGAACGCGATCAACAGATGGGGAATTTCATGGCTACAAATGGAATTGTTTATCCTCTCATTGTTCTTATGTCAGCAATCATGCCAAATCCATTACCCACAAATAAAAAGATCAGCGTACCCTCCATTCAGCTTTCAGTAGAGCACAGGCTCCATTGAGGGGATTTAGAGTTTTAGGAGGTATTACAAAAATAATAATGAGCCGCATAAAAATTATGTAAGAACAGTTTGAGGTGCCCATTCTTAGCTCAGGGATTTAGAAGATTTAAAAAGGAAGGAAGGTCTAGTGATTTGATTTGCTATTTTCTTTAATGTGAAGTGATGCTCTAGAGAACACTGACTTTAATACTACAAAGTTTTTTAAGTTAATGGCTTTATTATCTGACTATTTAAAAAAATCCCAATTATTTCCTCAAATTCCCTGAATTTTGAGAGAAAAGAACATGTTACATTCATGATGGAAAATTTCTTAATATATTTCCAACCTAACCGGTCCTTGTGGGAATATTTCCTTTGTGTAGGTAAATGTCAGTATCTATGGGATAATTTATAATTTTCTTATAGGATTGATACATATAAGATATTTTTATTATTTTGCAAAAGAAAACTTGTATTTTGGATACAATCTCAACCCAGTATCAAGTCATTATTGCTACAAGATTTAAAATAATGAGTCTTTGGGATTCTATTATCCTTTGACACAGTCTTTAATACGACATTTCTAGTTTAAAGATGAGATTTTAGATTTTCAGACTGCCATTTGGAGAACTGAGAACACTGAAGTTGCACATATGGAAACATGGAACCATAGTGCTCATTTAGTTCAACCCACCCTGAACAGAAACCTCTTCTTTCACCTCCCCCACTCCTACCCTTGTCCCTTTGCCTTGGAACATACCTGACAAGAGGTCATCCAAGCTTTGATTTAAAAACTTCTAGTGAAGAGGAAGTCATCACTTCCCAAAGCTAGTGCATTTTTGGATGACTCTAATTTTTATGAAATTCTTCCTTAAATCAAATCTAGATTTTTCCCTTTGCAATATTCATTCATTATTCCTGGTTCCACTCTTTGGGTCCAGAATGAATAAGCCCCAAACCTTTCTTACTGACTTTCTGATTCTTCTCCTCTCCAGGCTAAATATCTTTAATTCTATCTATCAATTTCTTATGGCGTGATCTAGGCACTATACCTTTTCAATCATCCCTTCCTTATTCCTAGTCAAACAGATTTGTTATTTCATCCTTCCTTCATTTAATGTTTAAAAAGGTTAAAAATCGATTTGCAAAAGACTAAATTGCATATTTAAACATTGAGTTAGCAAAATCCCATACTTAGAAAACTACGAAGTTAATTTTAAAAGAAGTCACTACGGACTAATTAGGGAGAACATGTCACAAAGATAAAAGGTTCAGCATCAAGTAAATTCTTCCACAGATAAAATCATGTGGGAGGTTTTTAAGATGCTGAATTCCTTATTCCTTGTTTGTTTGTTTCTTAGCTCAGGAATATCAAAAGGCTTCCCTTAATATTATCATTTCACAGGTCAGATTTTAGGGAGGTGAGGTTATAATAGCATCTAAACATTAACACTAACTAGGATTACTAGGCACTATGTATATTAAAACAAGAAAGAGTAAGACTTTAAGAAATACAAATGCATCATGATGCAATTCTTCTTTCTCTTAGTTCTCCTTTAATTTATCTCCTACTTCTCAGGATTCTTCATCCACGTCATACTGACTAATCATAGCTATCTCTGAGCCATCTTTCTTCTCCCAGACAGTTGGTAATCTCATGATCTCCATTGAGTTCCATTACTATCATATGTAGATGACTTCCAGATCTATAAACCAGCCCATCTCAATCTTGATCTCTACTTCATCACCAATTCTTTTTTGAATATGTTGAATTAGATGTTCTGTAGACATCTCAAACTCAGCATGTCCAAAACAAAGCTCATTTTTCCCTTAAGCCTGTCTACATCCCAACTTTCTTGTTATTGTTCAGAGCACCAACATTGCTTCTCTCAACAATCCCAGTCACCCAAGCTCACATTTTTTAATTTCTCTCTTGTAATCATACCACATGTTTAATCTTTTCCCCAAGTTTTTGTTATTTCTTCCTTCATAACATCTCTTCTGTATTCTCTTTTATCTCTCTCACACATTTAAGCTCCCCCCCCCTTCCCCCACAGCCTCTTCTCACCTCATGGTTAGACTATTGCAACAGACTTTTGGTTCATCTCCTCACCTCAAATCTTTTCCTATTCCAATCCTTCTTCCACATAACTGTTCTCTTAAGGCACAAGTTTGCTTATATTATGCCTTTGCTGGAAAAAATGTCAATGTTAAGTATGATTTCACCTAATTAGGGAGCCCATGTTTCTCCTGTCATGCTACATACTGTTTTATAGCAACTACCTTCTCTCATCTATCTGGTTTATAAAGTTTAGTTTTTATTGTTTCTATAATTTGTTTGTATGAAGAAATCAAGACACTTCATTTCCTCACTTTGGCTGTACCCCATCCTCAGAATGTCCTGGAATCTCTGCCTTCTGGCTTCCCTGGCTTCCTTTTTAAGTCCTAGCTAAAATTCCAACTTCTACAGGAAGTCTTTTCTGATCTCCCTTAATACTAGTGCTTCCACTTGGGACTGAAAATGCTGTATGTATCCAGAGAGAGAATTATGGAAACTGAATGCAGATCAAAGCACATTATTTTCACCCTTTTTGTTGTTGTTTGCGTGCTTTTTTTTTCTCATGAATTTTTTTCCTTATGATCTGATTTTTCTTGCACAGCATGACGAATATGGAAATATGTTTAGAAGAATTGCACATGTTTAACCATATCAGATGCTTGCTATCTTGGGAGGAGGGATGTGGAAGCCAAAGGGAGAAAAATTTGGAGCACAAGGTTTTGCAAAGGTGAATGTTGAAAATTATCTTTGCATGTATTTGGAAAAATAAAATACTTTAAAAATATTAGTGTTTCCCTTCTGATTGTCCAATTTGTCCTATAAATAGCTTTTGTGCACATAGTTGTTTGCATATCATCTCTCCTATGAGACTCAGTTCAAGGTTGATTTCCTTTAAGAGGCTGTATACCTAGTTGTAAGTTAACCTCTTGTCCATAACTTTGTACTTAATTTAGATATGTTTTATATTTTCTCATTTATGTACACATATTTTTCTACAATAGAATATAAGCTTCTTAAAGGCAGAGCCAGTTTTGTTTTAACCTTTTTATCTTTAATGCATAGCAGAGTGCCTGGCATATAATAGGCATGTAATAAATACTAGTTAAATGGAATTAATAGCTGCCATTTATATAGCTCTTTAAGGTTTGTAAGGTGCTTTCCCAGTATTATGTCATTTGATTCTCCTAATAATCCTAGAAAATAGGTACTATTTTTCTATTTTACAGATGAAAAAGCTGAAGCAAATGGCAATGAAATAACTTGCCCAAAAGTTATTTTATGGAGAACTCACACAGGGCAAGCACTCACACAGTGGTCAGAAAAAGTGATGCAAGGACATTCTTAAGGTATTACTTAGGAACTTTAGAATCTATTGTATGATATGGGAGACACAGGACCACCAGAATGGCATGCCCTCATCAGAGAAAGTGCTGTGTAAAACAGCATTGAATTAGCTCAGAAGAAACACAAGAGGTGCAGAGGTAGAGAAGCTACCCCAAATGTTCATAGGGACTATTTGTGTTCACCCTGTGGCAGAGCATTCCAAGATTATATTAGTCTGATCAGCCACATTCCTACACACTGTAACTTGACTAACAGTGATGCTATTTTGGTCCTCTTTGAAAATGAAGGGCAAACAAAGAAGAACTGAAATTCTTAACTGAACACCAGATAGATAATTTTGACTATATTAAGTTAAAAAGTTTTTGTACAAACAAAACTAATGCAGACAAGATTGGGAGGGAAGCAATAAATTGGGAACTCATCTTTACATTTAAGGGTTCTGATAAAGACCTCATTTCTAAAATATATAAGAATTTATATTTATAAGAATTCAAGCCACTCTCCAATAGATAAATGGTCAAAGGATATGAACAGACAATTTTCAGATGATGAAATTAAAACCATTTCTAGTCATATGAAAAAGTGCTCAAATCACTATTGATCATAGAAATGCAAATTAAGACAACTCTGAGGTACCACTACACACCTGTCAGATTGGCTAAGATGACAGGAAAAGAAAATGACGAATGTTGGAGGGGATGTGGGAGGGCTGGGACACTGATACATTGTTGGTGGAACTGTGAATGGATTCCATTCTGGAGAGCAATTTGGAACTATGCTCAAAGAGTTATCAAACTGTGCATACCCTTTGACCCAGCAGTGTTTTTATTGGCCTTATATCCCAAAGAAATCTTAAAGGAAGGAAAGGGCTCCACATGTGCAAAAATGTTTGTGGCAGCTCTTTTTGTAATGGCTAGAAACTAGAAAATGAATGGATGCTCATCAGTTGGAGAATGGCTGAATAAATTATGGTGTATGAATGTTATGGAATATTATTGTTCTGTAAGAAATGACCAGCAGGATGATTTCAGAGAGGCCTGGAGAGACTTGCATGAACTGATGCTAAGTGAAATGAGCAGAACCATGAGATCATTATACACGGCCAACAACAAGACTATTTGATGATCAATTCTGATGGACATGGTAATCTTCAACAATGAAATGTTTCAGACCAGTTCCAGTTGTTCAGTGATGAAGAAAGCCAAATACACCCGGAGAGAGGGATCTGAGTGTAGAACACAACATAACATTTTCATGTTCTCTATTGATGTTTGCTTGCATTATATTTCCCTTCTCAGATTTTTTTTCTTGTAGATCCAATTTTTCTTGTACAGCAAGATAACTGTATAAATATGTATAGACATATTCGATTTGTCAAGTATTTTAACATAATTAACATGTATTAGACTTCCTGCCATCTAGGGGAGGGGTGGGGAAGGAGGGAAAAATTTGTAACAGAAAGCTTTGCAAAGGTCAATGATGAAAAATTACCCATACATATGTTTTTCAAATAAAAGCTTTAATAAAAATTTAAAAAGAGAA
This sequence comes from Myrmecobius fasciatus, assembly GCA_023553655.1. Taxonomy (NCBI): domain Eukaryota; kingdom Metazoa; phylum Chordata; class Mammalia; order Dasyuromorphia; family Myrmecobiidae; genus Myrmecobius; species Myrmecobius fasciatus. The sequence continues at coordinate 400,225 of JAJPUD010001158.1, read as the reverse complement.
AAGAAAAGAAAGGACAATGACCAGGGTTATGTAGCTAGTAAGAGTCTGAGGCTAGATTTGAAAACAGGTCTTCCTGACTCCAAGAATGTACCATCTCACTGCTTAATTGAATCTAATTAAATTGAATTTCTGGTTCCAATTTCCCTGCTCACCACATTGCCTATGAGGCCCTTTCAGTTTTCAAGATGATGACTCAATGTTCATTAAAATATTCACAAAATATTATAGTTTCAAAACATAATGGATGTTGGTGGGACTGTGAATGGATCCAACCATTTGGAGAGCAATTTGGAACTATGCTCAAAAAGTTATCAAACTGTGCATACCCTTTGACCCAGCACTGTTTCTACTGGGCCTATATCCCAAAGAGATTTTAAAGGAGGGAAAGGGACCCACAGGTGCAAAAATGTTTGTGGCAGCCCTTTTTGTAGTGGCTAGAAACTGGAAACTGAATGGATGCCCATCAACTGGAGAATGGTTAAATAAATTATGGGATATGAATGTCATGGAATATTATTGTTCTGTAAGAAATGACCAGCAGGATGATTTCAGAGAGGCCTGGAGAGACTTGCATGAACTGATGCTGAGTGAAGTGAGCAGAACCAGGAGATCATTATACACAGCAACAACAATACTATATGATGATCAATTCTGATGGACATGGCTCTCTGCAACAATGAAATGTCTCAAACCAGTTCCAATTGTTCAGTGAAAAAAGCCATATACACCCAGAGAGAGGGATGTGAAATGTGGACCACAACATAACATTTCCATTATCTCTATCAATGTTTGTTTGCATTGGGTTTCTTTTCTCAGATATTTTTTGTTCATGTAGACATGATTTTTCTTGCACAGCAAGATGTGTGGAAATATGTATGCATATATTCGACTTGTCAAGTATTTTAATATAATTAACATGTAGTGGATATCCTGCCATCTAGGGGAGGGGAGAGGACTGGGGGGAAAATTTGTAATGGAAAGCTTTGTAAGGATCAATGTTGAGGAACTACCCATACATATGTTATGCAAATAAAAAGCTTAAAAAAACATAATGGAAATGACAGACCTGCCTTAATCAAATAGGTAAATGAAGGTACTTTCTCATATTAGGGTATGTGACTTTATAGCACCCACAAAGTAGAAACTTGTACTCTCCAGCTAGGTTAAGTAATGGTTAGCATTGGCTTGAAATCAATATGTTTAGAATTTCTAGTTTACTTTTTTGTCTTTTACTGTATTTCTGTGAAATATGTAAAGTTCACTCCAAATCATTTATTCTTCGTTTCTCTGCCACTGCCTATGACTACCTGTGACAGTTCAATTGGATTATATATACAGTGATCCTTTCTTCTTTGAATATTCCCAATCAATGTTGATGGATATAGTTGTGCTGATCACAGGGTCATCTTCCAGCATGAGATGATTTACTGTTCAAATTAAGTGCATATATAAACTGTCTTAAAAGGCCCCTTACTTGACTGACAATTAATCTGTACAAGATTTATCAACCCGTGATTTGCCATAAGCTTCTCCATTATTTTATTTTGTCCTTGAGAAATGGGATTAGATAAAAGTTATCTAATATGATGTAATAGAGTTGTAAATAGATGGGGAAAGAGATTAAAGAAATCTCCAGTAAATGTTAGTAGCTTCCTTTCATAAAATCTTGATATGTTTTTAATTTTTCATGGTTACCCTCCATTTCTCTCTCCTCTCTGTTAATCCATGCTCTTTTCTTCTTTTTAGATCACAAATTTGCCATTTACAATCCCCATCCCCAATCCCAGAACCCTAATTCTGGGTCTGCTCAGTGTTTGGGGAATAATACTTTGTATTTCATCAGTCGCTCTACTCTAGTATACTGTTTTGTAAATGTCACTATCTCTGGCTTGTCTTTTCCCTGCCAGAATGCCTAGTACAGTGTTTGACACATAGTAGACCCTTGGAAAATATTACTGAACTAACATGCTAACTCTTAAACCAATAATGCTTATCCTTATTTGTCACCTGGGATAATCCATTTGATGCTAATGTGCAAAGTGGCAAGAGATTAGGATGTTTTAGCATTAGCATAGCTGTTTGTGGTCCTGTAATGCTTGCTTGAATGTCCTCATGTAGTATGATATTTGCATATTGTTGCCATGGATCTTTTTCTAAACCAGATGAAACTGTAGACAGCTTGTAATCAACCAAGGAAATTGTGTTGATGAGTTTTGAAGTCTGAGATATATTTTAGAAATGCCATTAATATAGTCTCACCCAAAACTATTCATTCTTTCTCTGTCTTGCTTTCTTTCTCCATTTTTGTCTCTCTACTCCTTTCTCTCTTTGCTTCTTTCTGTTCTTTCCCTCCAATTCTCTGGTTTTGTTTCTTTCCCTCTTTGCTCTGTTTTGATCCCTAATTCATCTGAACTCCCTATTCTTTTTTCTATTTCTTCCTCAAATACCTCCTTTTCTCCTCTCTTTCTTTCATTAACTATGATGGATATTTTTGTTATTTGTTGTACTTATTAAAGCTTTATAAGGCTTGTTCTTTTAATTTTAAAAGTAGATGAGTTGATTGAGGTATCCCTTCACACAAATTAGGTTGACAAAGTTGGAAAAAAAAGGAAAATGTCAAATGCTCAAAGACCTAGGGGAAAACTGGTACATCAGTGCACTGTTGGTAGAGCTGTGAACTGGACCAATCATTCTGGAAAACAATTTGAAACTATGCCCAAAGAGCCATTAAACTTTTGACCCAGTAATATCACTACTAGATCTATACCCCTAAAAGATCAAAGATTAAGGAAAAGAATCCAAATGTGCAAAATATGTATAGCAGGTATTTGTGTGGCAAAGAAACTGAGAGGGGGTTGGTGATGCCCATTAATTGATAAATGGCTGAACAAGTTATGGTATATGTATGGAATGGAATTATTATGCTATAAAAATGATAAAGAGGATGATTTTGGAAACACCTGGGAAGATTTGTATGAACTAATACAAAGTAAAATAAGCAGAAGCATGACACTAATTTATGCAATAATAGCAATACTATTAAGACAAAGACAAAATGGAACCAACCACAGTTTTAGAAGATGTGTACACACACAGAGAGATATATAGATATCTATTATATTTAATATGTACTCTGCATATAATGTGTATATATGTGCATATTTACACATATACATATATTACACATGTGAATGACATGACCAATGTGAGGATTTGTTTTGCTTAACTATATACATTTGTAGTGGATTTTATTTTTCTTATTTTGTCAGTAGCTGGGGGAAGGGAGTTAGGAAGGAGAGAATTCAGAACTGAAAATAAAATAAAATTGAAATTTAAAAAAAAGCAGATGTGTGAATGCTTTCTGTTCCTCTAAGGAGGAAATACCCAAATTAAATTGTCTTGTGTATACAATTCTCAGGCAATTTCCTTCCCCCTCCCCGGGGGAAATCAATAGTCCTCAAATGTTATTGCTTAGTATCTCTAGGTTTTTGAAAAGTTGTTTTTAGTCCAAAGTTTTCAACTGTTTTAATCCTTAAATGTTTGGAAGTCTATTCTGAGCATGACAATCAAAACAACACAACATGATGGAAGTTATCCCATAGACAAAAGTAACAGTAGCTACTAGTACCAAATCTTTCTGAAAGTTAGATGAAATTAAGTAAAAGACTGGATATGTAAACTGTATACCCTTTGATACAGCAGCATCTCTACTGGGCCTATATCCCAAAGAGATCTTAGAGAAGGGAAAGAGACCCACATGTGCAAGAATGTTTGTGGCAGCCCTTTTTGTAGTGGCTAGAAACTGGAAACTGAATGGATGCCCATCAATTGGAGAATGAGTTATGGTATATGAATGTTATGGAATATTATTATTCTATAAGAAACAATCAGCAGGATGATTTCAGAAAGACCTGGAGAGACTTGCATGAACTGATGCTGATTGAAGTGAGTAGAACCAAGAGAATATTGTACATGGCAACAGCAAGATTATATTCTGATCAATTCTGATTGATCTTTTCAACATTTAGGTGATTCAGGCCAGTTCCAATGGTCTTAATTGAATCTTGTCTTGTAATGGAGAAAGCCATATGCTCCCAGAGAGAGGACTGAGGGGACTGTGTGGATCACAATATAGTATTTTCATTTTTCCTGTTATTGTTTGCTTGCATTTTGTTTTATTTCTCAATTTTTTCCTTTTTGATCTGATTTTTTTGTGCAGCATGATAATTGTGGAAATATGTATGGAAGAATTGCACATGTTTAACATATATTGGATTATTTGTTGTCTAGGGGAGGGAGGAAAAAATTGGAACACAAGATTTTGCAAAGGTGAATGTTGAAAACTATGTGTATATTTTGAAAATAAAAAGCTTTAAAAATAAAAGTTAATTAATTTAAAAAAATTGGATATGGCCCCTGCAACAGAGTTTCACCATACCTTTCTTAAAAATTAAGATAAGGTCTACAACTTAAAATTTCCATGTAGTCATTATATATTAAATATAGAATAAACAGTCAAAATAATAATCAAAGCACATAATAGCTAGGTTTAAGGGAACTGACAATCAAGGAACTTTAAAAATAATAAATAATTCAGGTAAATGGTAGAGTGTAAAACTTTGGAGGATTCTTTCATAAAGTAGCTCCCCAAAACTGGAAAGTGAAGATCTATAAGCTAATTTAAAGAAAAGACTAAAAGCAAATCTTTTAAAAAAACTTTTGAGTTATGGGAAAGATTTTTGGAAAAGGATAATGTTTTGTGGACTAAAGTATTATGAAACACACCACTAACCTTTTATATGAGTACTATATAAACAAAATATAAATGGAGTGAGGTTAGAACTGTAATTCTCTATTCCCACAGTTTATGCTTCATTTAAAAAAATATCCTATTTCCCACAATTTCTATTACATTTCTATCATACCCTTAGAATCCCCTAATCCCAGTATTTTGTTCAGTTCTGGGCACCACATTTTAGGAAAAACATTGATTGGAATGTGTCCAAAGAGTGAATAGCACAGAGAGAGAACTAGAGACCATACCATATAAGAATGTTTGAAGGATCTGGGAATATTTAGTGTAGAGAAGAGAAGGATTACAAAGGATGAATTTTCTTTAAGCTTTTGAAAGATTGTTAAATGGAATAGACATGAGACTTTTTATAATTGGCCCCAAGTTTAAAATTAGGAGCATGGAATAAAAGTTGCCTATAGTCAAGCATTAATTAATTTTGTTAATTAATCAAATTATGGAATGTCTATTCTGGGTGACTTACTATATTAAGTGATGGATAGACAAATAAAGGCAAAAATAGGGGCTGCTTTCAATGAGATCATATTCCAACTGGCTAGAAAACATGCAAATAATTAGGTATATATAAAAGAAATATAATGTAAGTGAAAAGTGATTACAAACGGTAGGCTCTAGAAGTAGAAGGGACTCGAAGAGACCTCTTATAAAAGGTGGGATTTGAGCTGAGTCTTCAAGCAATTTGGAGAAACTGGGGGACAGAGCTGAAGAGAAATATCCCCTCTATGGTAGAAAGCCAGTGCAAATAGATTATAAAATAAATGGAAGCTCCTTCCATCGAAACAGTTCATTGCACTTTTGGACAGCTCTGTTAAGAAGTCTTATAGTTCGTGATTTCATAACATCCCTTTCATACCGTCTGCTTTTTGCTCATATAGCCACCACTCTGGTGAAGGGCCCCATCACTTCACACCTAGAATATTGCAGTAGCCTGCTGGTTGGCTTCCCTGCCTCAAATCCCCACTCCAATTCCAACTTCCACCAGTTGCAAAAGAGATTTTGGTTTTGTACAAAACAAATCTAGTAGAATGCCTGACCAGACAGCTCCTGGGATATTGTGTTCAGTTTGGGGGACCATATTTCAAGTAGTCCAGCATCTGGACTTTGTTCAGAAGAGGGACACTAGGATATTGAGGGGACAATATCATCTCATTACTTTTTTTCTCTCATTAAAATATGAGTTTTTGGGGCAGCTAGGTGGTGCAGTGGATAGAGCACCAGCCCTGAAGTCAGGAGGACGGGAGTTCAAATCTGGCCTCAGACACTTAACACTTCCTGGCTGTGTGACACTGGGCAAGTCACTTAACCCCAATTGCCTCAGCAAAAATAAAATAAAATATGAGCTTTTGAGAATGTTGCTTAAACTAGGTACATATGTGTTTGTTTCATTGTTAGGATCTTGATCATTAACATTTTTGCTTTCTTTTCTTTTCAGACTCCCCTACTTCTATCTAATTATCCATAATGAGTTTCAGTACAAAAAACCACTTTTATTAGACCTCAATTCCCAAACTATACAACAATTATTTTAAACATACCCTATGGAGACAGATCAATAATTAACTGATAGTGCATCATATATTATTAGGTGAGGTCAATGACATATTCTAAAATAATAGGAAGTCAGTTTTTCAGTAATACCATCAATTTCAATTAGTCTTTAGTGGTTTTCCACAGAGTGAAAATACTCTGAATCCAGAAAACAAAATATACAATAACTATAACAAAAAATGAGATGCTGTGTAACTATAAAGATCAAAGCTTGGTCCTGGAGAAGAAATGTAAGAAAAACTTTCTTCATTTCAGAGATGGAGAACTATGGGAAAGGTTGAATATTTTGCAAATCAGAGGTGGTTATCAGTTATGGTTTGGTTTTGCTAAACTGTTTTTTCTCTTTCTTTGCTAATTTTTGTTACAACAACAACATTTTTGGGTAATTTGGGGAGAAGGATATGTTTAGAAATGTGAATGATACAGAAACAAAAGATATCAAATTTAAAAAGCTTTCTAAAACCAACATGACAGTAATTGATATTACTGTCTAACGTTGCTTTATGATGTTCCATGGAGAATGCTAGCGATTATGTTGTTTTTAGATGGCATATTTGTGAATAAAGAATTTAGTTCTGAGAAAAGCACAGACCAAATAGCCTGAGGGAGCAGACACTTTTAGATCAGTGATGGTGGGGAAGAGTTAGCAGCATCTCTCCCTACATAGCTCAATTTGGTTCTTTAAGAAACACCTTTTGGGAAAAGAGTAATTCAGTCTCTCCATTCATGCAAGATGTTAGTGAGTCTGTGGAGATTTGCCAGCCTGAAGGCCAATTGTGATGTAGATGATTGTCCCCTGGGAGCTATACCAGAGACCACAGAACCAATTTACATGGGTAACTGAGCAGCTGTCTGATGCTTATGACTTTCTGATTCATCAGAGATGCAGGCAACATTTGAAATACTGACCTAAAGGTGAAAAACTTCTTTTCTTATAGCCAAGTCCCAGATCAAGTCAGTGCCTCATTTAAGTATAGTTTTTATTCTAAACAACCATTAATCTTTCTGAAGGTGAAAAGGTCAGAAAAGCAATTTTTGTTCCAAGTATTTTTTTTAATAGCAGAAGTAGGATTTCTGCACTGCTCTTCACTGTTTGTGTTTCTTTGTATTGGCCCTTCTTCAAAGTTTTGTTTATCTGAAGATGACACACTAATTTCATGACCATTCTCCTTCTGCCCAGCTGCATCCAGAACCCCCATGACAATTCTGAATGCAAAGTTGCCCATTAATAGTATATTAGCAAAGGATAACAGAGCAGAATGAATTAGCTATTTATTGGAGGATTTAATAATTAAGCTTTTTTCTTAGTAATTAATTTCTTAATAAGTTCTTACTAAATGAGCTTTTTAATTGTTATTAATCAATTGACTGAATGTGGATCAACACACACTATTTTCACCTTCCTTTCTTATGATTTTTCCCTTATGTTCTGATTTTTCTCTCCTAACCTAGCTCATATAGAACTATGTAAAAAAAAAGAAAATAAAAATGTTATATAGCTTCTTAATTTTAAAAAGAGGTTTGAGAGAAGTTGCTCTTTGCTTAATAATATGACATGATAAAACCAGACATGAATAAAATCTCCCATTGAATATTTTTTAGAATGCTAATAGAAGGAAAGAAAAATTATTAGCTGCCTACAATTTTGGTTAGAGAATAAACATGTAGATCAGGAGAAGAAACTATAATCCTTACTTCTGTGAATTGGCGACCTTGAATATACCTCGTCCCAAAGTGAAGTTATAGATAATATTTCAAATTTATGGAAGTGAAAAATATGGAACCCATATTTTATAAAATCTGAAACCTCAAACTTGAGGAATTTTCAAATTAGAGTCCCATCTACCACACAGCAGATAATACTATCAAAATGTTTTCTACAAGAGGTATCATAAATATCCAAAAGAAGGAGTCAAAATTCTGGGAACTCCAAAGATAGTCAACTATATTCCAAATATAGAATAGATCCTTAATTTGACCAATTCAATTAAAATTCAGTAAACATTCATTAACAATGAATATATGGTTGGCAAAGAAAGTTGAGGGAAGAAGTAATTGATGTCAGAAAGATCAATAAATGAGAAAATTGTTATATGATAAAAATAGTGCAAGGGGAAAGAAAACTTCAAGCAGGAATATACTTCCCCGTAGGCATTGCACTGTTTGCATTTTACCATTGTAGCATGTCATAGAGCTGGCTACTGTTTGACTTCCAAATTTTCAACTCAATCTTTTGGGGTAATTTTTCTCCATTAAAGTGCACCTTTTACTTTATAATGAGAGTGAATGAAAAAAGTGGCCTTAATTTTACAGAAATTCACTTTGAAAACAATTTTCAATGAAATTCAACTCTTCTACAAAGAGAGAAATACTTTAAAGAATTAGAGTTGACCCTATGTCTCATTCTTGTTGGCTACAAAAGGAATTGATAATTTCACATTCTCGAATGAAAGGAATTAAAATAAGAAATTGTGATTTTATAAATCTGTTTCTTTAATCCTAACCTTTAAATTCTTCTCCATTAATGTGACTGCCAAGCACAGTTACTTGTGATTCACATTTAGACATCTGGCTACTCTTAGTAATGGCAATGAACATTCAAAAAAGAAAATTTAGTATTTTTAGTTCTCAGATTTTTTTCATGTGATAGTTTCTGAATTTAAAACTTCATGTTGGTGACCAGCACATAACTATTAGAAGTAGTAAAGTTTTGGACAAGAAGGAAACGTAGAAATCATTTAGTCCAATATCTTTGATTTATATGGTGGAAATTCAGGTCAGTAGATGTGAAAGGGTTTTTCTAACTGGCTGAAATTGAGACTAGATCCTAAGTTTCCTGAATTCCAGTCTATTGCCATTTGTAATAGAAATAATGTTTTTTTTTTTTAAATAAATTAGTGTATCTCAGCTGCCTGAACTTCTATTATTTCTATGTTTTTAATCCTCACTGAAACTTTCAAATGTCAGTCATTTGTAGTTTTTGCCATGTCAGCTACATTTTATTCAAGAGGTTTTCTAAACTCCTTTCAGATTGGTGAAGAGTACATAGATGTTCTCTCCTGTGTTCATTCTGAACCTGAGAAGTTAGTTAAGGGGATATCTTAACTGTAAGGTGGACTAGCTTGGGATATTGAGGCTGTCTTGGTCCTTTCTCAAATCTAATTAATTAACGGACCTGATTTTACATTGGATAGATAATAGCTATTCAATTATCTTAAGGCTACAGACTCTGGAAGAAATTAGAGTAGCGTAGTATAACCATTGGAAGGTGTCGTAATGTTTCCTTCCTTTATTTTTCTTAGCAATATAATATTCATGTATATATTATTTAGTCATACATTCACATTTTGAAATGCTAACAAAAATTTAAAAATATGATTCATAGTACCAATATTATAGTCCCTTTTCAGGACACTGATGCCATTAACATGAACTACTGCTATGACCCTAGTCAAGGACAAAAAGGCTGAAGAAGTTTTTGTAGGCTAGCTGTGACTGAGGGGAATAAATATTTGATATTCAGGACTCTTATCTTCATGTATGTATATAGTGCAGGGTTCTGATTCAATTGCTTTTCTTAGAATTAATTTATTCTGGACCAAAAAGGCATTTTGTGGCCCTTTACTTTCATGGGTGAATTAAATGTTCCTCTCAAAGAATATTTTGTTCATAGTTTAATCTGTGCTCTCCAGATTTGTTTTTAATAAATATATTGTTAGCCATATTTCTATAACTGTTTTTCTTTGTAATTCTATGTATTTTATTTTATACATTTAAAAAGGTTAGAAGGGGTCCATTGGCTTCACCAGATTGCCAAGGAATTCACAGCACAAAAAAGGTTAATAACACCTATACTGGAGGATCAGTAGCCTTAATATTGCTTTCTTTTGATTTTCCTCGATTCTCTTCAATTTTAGTGTTTTTGGAATTTTTCATGAACCAAAAGGTGCCAGACATCAAAGCATATCTTCATGGAGTCCTCCCCTTTTCACATTCTGGTGCTCTCTCAACTTATTAGATAGCTCCAGAGAAATAATAAATATCTAGATTTTTTTTAAAAATTGGAGATAAATCTAGTGGATTTCACTAGATGAGTCACTTGGCTGATTTTCTCAAAGTTGACAACCACAAGAGTTTATACCTGGCTCAGACTGCAGGTAACAAAAGTCATGGAAGAGAAAGAAAACAAAAGACTAGACAGATTATGTGAGGCAAGAAAGAGGGGGGAAAGAATGAAAGAGAAAAGGGAAAGGGGAAAAGACAAAGGGAGAAGGAACAGAGGAAGAAGGAAAGAAAGGAGACTCTCCTTTTTATCCTTTTGTCTGTCTTCCTTAGATGGCTTCTACTATGTAATTGCTTCCTCAAAAGAGAAAAATCCTATGCTATTTAAAAAAAAAAAAATTGAACAACTTCAAAATTCAAGAATACCAAATTTCAAAAATCCCAAATTTCTCCCCATGTCATTTGGCACATATTTTTTGGTGTGTTAGTAAAGGAGACAGAAGAGGGCTACTCCTGAGGGCAACCATAGATGAGGAGGGAGTTTTTCTATACTGCTTTATGAAGGCAGCCTAATCCAAGAACAAGCTCTATCCATTGAAGACTTTCTTGCTAAATGTGCTAGAAGGAGGGGTCATGATTTGTAGGTGAGAAAAGTTCAAGATCCTGGGAGGGTAGCTTCTGTCTTCTGACCTGGGATGCTGATGGTAATTCTTTGTGTTCAAGTTTAAACTAGTAGAGTTTCATTGAAGCCTCAAATAGAGCTGACAATTCTTCTTCTGACTGAGGGCGTGGTGCAAGTTTAGTTACTCTTTCCTGAAACAGTAAATGAAAAGGGGTTATGTGGAATCTGGAAAGTCTAAATGCTACTAAGTCATATTGAATTAGGCTGGTCTTTAGAAAAGAGTGATTTGGTAACAAACAAATGTGGCTTTTTTTTTTTTAATCTTTTGCTGAATTTAGTGCTAATTATACTTAATAGCTTGGTTTGTAGGCAAGAAGTTTGGAGTTCAACTATGACCTCAAGTACTGTGTGACCTTTGGAAAGTCACTGAACCCCTATTTACTTCAGTTCCTCAAATGAGGATACACTGTAGAAAGGGACACACTATAAAATGGGGACACACTGAAGAAGAAAATGGCAAACCATTTGAGAAAACCCCATGGACTTTTCCATTTCAGACACTACTGAACAACTTTTTAGTTGGTATTTATAGAATACGTGGGCTCCTTTCATCCATCATCCTCTTCTTCATGATGACTCAGTGTAGGTATTATGAACAATGTTTTCCAGATGAGGAAACAAGCTCAAGAAGAGTAATTTTTTCCAATACCATGCAGCCAATAAATGTAAGGATTGGGATTGCAATCATACACTTTTTCCTGTCCCACAATTGCCACCTCTTACACCATCTATTCCCCCAAAGAGGAGACATTTGTAGGAATTTTTCTGTTTTGTATAAGTTTTTTTTGAAAGTTGTGTCTTCCCCCCATCCCACTTCTCTTGCCTCTTTTGTCCTGACCCCAAGAAGACAACTAGGTAAAATAACCAAAATTCCAGTCAGTGACCTATGCTATCCTACTTAGAGAGACTCAGAGGGATGACACTGAAGTGGGAATGGTTGTGAATTTTTACTAGGATCATAGATTAGGAGCTAGAAGGGAGGCTATCTAATTTTGTCTTCTCATTTTACAGTTGAAGAAACTGAGGTCCAGAGAGTTAAAAATGACTTGACCAATATTGCACATGAGAGGTGGGATTTGAACTCAGGTTCTCTTGTCTCCAGAAACAGTGTTCTTTTCATTGTGCTACTTATGTTTCTCCCTTTCTACTTTTAGCATATACTAATATAAATCTATTTCCTAGCTAACCCTTCTGCCAGGGAATGAATGGAAGTGCTTTTTTTGGATAGACAGTTCTTCTCAAAAATGAAATGTTTTCATTCTAAATTTAAATTATTTCCAGAGGTTTCAGCGACCCTAAAGATTAATCTCTACTCTTATGCTTCTCTTTCAATGATTGCTTTACAATGGTTGTGTCTTCTATACACTGCAATATTGTATATTGTCACCAATCTATGATGTGGAGTTTGGCCACAGATATTAGCCAAGTTGTTTCTTCCAATGGGAATTGATTGCTTCCTGCAGGATTTAAAAAACTTTTTTCAAATGCTAGACAACATGAAACATCCTCTGAGTTGATGTATTCTTCAGGAATCAGCCTGTCATTCTCATTATATTAAATCTTAAACAACAGTAATAAGGGAAAATGAAAATTGAATTTGTCTTTCATAATGGTAAAAGTCAGAGGTTACTACAATAGCCTTGGAAGTTTTCGCTTAGAACCTCATAGTTGCTATAAAAAGTGAAAAAACAAAACAAAACAAAACAAAAAAAAACAATGCTATGTGATCTTCAAGAACTCTTTTAGCTTCACATTATACAAATGTATGAATTTACACTTATGTGTGCTAGAGAAAAAAGGAAGGAAGAAGGAAGATGGAAGAGAGAAAACAAAAAAAAAAGAAAAAAGAATAAGAAGGAAGATAGAAAAAGAAAAAGAAAGAAAGAAAAAAAGAAACAGAGAAGGGAGGAAGGAAGGAAGGAAAGATCCATATCAACCCCAAAGCAAAACTAGAGTTTTTTTGAACTGGCAAATCTTCACTGGATAATTATTAAACAACAACACAGGTTTTCTATAGGTTCTTATAAGCTTTTTTGTAGTAGAAAATCTTATTTGTAGTTTTGGCTTTAGCCAGAATATTAAATTTATCTACAATAGTTTAATCCAATTGGCAAATTCATTTTGTCTGATTCTGGGGGAAAAATACAGTTAGCTTTGGGGTCAGAAGATTCACATATTGTGACATTGGTTAAGTCACTTAACCTCAATGTAGGAGGCAAGTGTCCAAGGCTATAAATTGTTGAAAAGATGCTAATTGACATTGGTAGAAATTTTTCACTAGCAGTGCCCTACAATATTTTTTAAAAATAGTTTTGTTCAACCTATTTTCACACTGTGACATGACATATTAGACTATCAGAATAACTACTAATTAATTTGCTATTTTAGAGGATGTTCTTGAATTTTCAACCCTGTCTGAAATTACATTTTGAAAATGAAAATTTGAGAGCTCTAAGTCATGTGGAAGAAAACTTGATTTGGTACTGGTGACTAAAAAAATCATTGCTAGTGACTAAAGCCAGATTATCAGGAATATCTACAGTTGCTAAGTATTGCATATAGCCTTCTTTTAGACTTCTGTGCTGGTTTTACTGAAAAGTATTGCTTGGGTTGTTATTATTGTTGTTGGGAGTAGGATAAAATAAGGTGTTCTGGTATTTTGGTCAATAACTGATAAAAAACAGGAAAAGCTTATTAATGAATGTTTAAAAACTCAGCAGGTAAATCAAAAACAAAAACCAAAAATATTCTAATTTAGTTCAAAAATGATTTGGAGATAGGAGAACAGGTATCAAATCCCACTTCTATTTATTCTCTGTGAGACAAGCTTAAATCATTTTATCTCTCCAGCCCTTTGTTTCTTCTCAGTAAATTGAAGAGGTTGGACTAGATGGCCTGATTTCTAAGGTCCCTCTTTCATCTTTCATTTTTATGATCCCTAAGATTAGACAATTTAATGAGAAAACCAAAGATTTTTTTTGGGAGGTGGTGGAGCTGGTGATAAAATAGAAAATATTTCTGGCAGTAGATTAACAAAAGGCCTTCTCAATCTTTTTGTGGTGGTAAAAATTGGAAATCAAGGGGGCAGCTAGGTGGTATAGTGGATAGAGCACAAATCCTGAAGTCAGGAGGACTTGAGTTCAAATCTTACCTCAGACACTTAACACTTCCTAGCTGTGTGACTCTGGGCAGGTCATTTAACCCCAATTGCCTCAGCAAAAACAAACAAATAAATAAAAATTGGAAATCAAATTGATGCCTATCAGTTGGGGAAAGGCTAAACAACCTCTGGTATTTTTGATGTACATATATGCATTCATGCATAGTTGGAGTTAGGGCTTTTGGACATGACATAACTTGGTATAATATATTTACATTAACTATAAATGTGCTGAGGGAAGAAAAATTATTAGGCTTTATTCCCACCCCTACCCCCATGTGGTAATTTTGTTTTGACTTGACATTTCCTGGTACTCCCCTCAACTGCCCTCCTCCCAACCTCTTTGAAAAAAAAAATCAAACTCTCAAAAGTATGTTACTGGAAAACTGTTAAGCAAAACTGTATTTTTAAAAGTGCTACTGCCCTTAACAAAACAATAGAAACTTTAATTTTCCTTAAGGTAACTTTTAAAATAAAGTAGTAAAATTTTCAAAATATTTTCACCCAATTAATGTGAGACTATAAAGAATGCTTCATGACGTGGGGATGGGGTAGGGGAGTGGTAAGTAGATAAAATAGATTTTTGTTAATTGAGAAAAAAAACACTACATCCAGGAAAACCCTACAGAGAGGAAGGAAAGTTTCTCTGCAAAACCAAAGCATCTTGGGAATCCTGCCTGCCTCGACTCTTAACGGAAAGCCCTTTGATTGCATCATAAAAGTATCACATAACAACACCTGGCTCTGTGTTTGTGCGGTTCTTTATGGAAAAATATAAAGGCAAAGGGGCATTTAGTATCTCCCCCCGTTCTCCCCCTTCCTGTTCCCTTTAAGAAAGGTCTGCATTGCAGGGTGGGCTAACAAAAGGGAAGCAGAATTTCTCCAGGGTGACCCTTGGGCTTCAAATCCAAAATGAATCTTTTTTTTCCCTCTTAAAAATAAATTAAACTTTTATTAAATACTTGTATCTCGGGAGCTGCGTGAGGGCTGCTGGTCTTACCTGGGGCAGCGTGCCTTTGACTAGCGCGGGGATATCAGCTTTGGAATAGCCAATGGCGGCTAAGCCATCATCAACATTCAGATCAAATAAAAATTTCCGGAGCGTGTCAGCTAAAATAAGCCCAGCATCTTTGATTTTGGCAGTGCGGGTGTCGGCTCCTGAAATAAGACATAAAGACCGGACTGTGGGACAGCAAAAGGGGAGGAAGCCTGTTCTGAGACGAACTGAATTATAATATCGGCTGAAGACCTAATTTGCACATAACTGTCATCTCTCCAACTCCAAGGAGAAAGGCCAGCAATGTAGTCTTCGCCTGAAGTTAGAAAAGCCTGTAAAATATGGCCCGAGGCCAACCAGGCGTGGCGCCGCGGCCAAGGAAACGTGTAATACCTCTAGCTAAGGGCAGGCAAATTGGCAAATGGAGACAACTCCTTTTCCCGCCTCTCCGGAACTATCCTTTTTGAAAAATGACCTTGACCAAAAGCAAACAAAAAACACAGCCACTCAAATCCTTCCTCCGAAATCTCCCTAAACTTGTCCTTGGCTTGTTAGGAGGGAAGGGAAAAGAGAAATGGATGAGAGAAGGAGGGAGGGAAGGGGAGAAAGAGAGAGGAAGAGAAAGAGAGAGGGGAGGGAGAGACGGGGGAGGGGGAAAAAGGGGAAAGAAAGAGAGACAGAGACAGAGAGACAGAGATAGAGACAGAGTCAGAGAAACAGAAATAGAGATATACACAGAGACACAGAAAAAGACAGAGAGACAGACAGACACACA
>JAJPUD010001158.1:308397-384148 GCA_023553655.1 Myrmecobius fasciatus | reverse complement strand
GGGAGAGCAATAAAGTCTAAAGGTAGAAAATTTGAAGTGAAGGCTGACACTTTTGTAGAAAACTTGACGATCGTAAATTTCAAGGACTGGAATTTGCTGACATCTAGAGGTGTATTCTTTTAATTTCCTATAATTCTCTTCAACAACATTTTGATTCCAAAATCATTTTGAAATGTGTTTCCATTTTGAAAACACCTTTCTTTTCAGCAGAGATACAGAAATACAAGAAAGACCATGAGAATAAGAGCAATTACAATAGCAAAATAGGAAAATAATCAAAACATATACATATGTGCTATATTGGAGAAAATATCTTTTGGTTTTTATTATATTCAATTGATCATTTCATCATATTGTTCCTGTTCAAAGATCAAATAATAAAGAGTCATGGGCCATGCCAATAAGAATTGTTTGAAATGACAATTTCTAATGTGGACATTTTTATGATGATGAAGTGACAAAATAATCTTATTGTAGACAAGTCTAAGATTTGGAAAGAGAGACTCCAGGAAAATATGTCTGATGGAGTAGAGCATACTAAACCCTCAAACAGGGAACTACCTAAAAAACAGAAAAGCAAAGGCAATTTTATTCCAGTTTTTCAAGACCTTCAGATAGTAAGAGTCCATAATCACCTCCTTAAATTCATCCCATGGTCTAACTATCATTGTTGTCAAGAAATTAAGATCCTTTTATATATATATATTTATATATATATATATATGGCAATATTATCATTAAACCTAAGTATAATCTCTCATGCTTCAGTTTAAACTAATTTTATCTTCCTTCGTCAGAAAAAAATTGAGAGCAAAAATTTATACTCTCCATATAATGATTCTTCCATTTTTATAATTGTTTTGGTAATCTAGCTGTGCCTTCTACTGTACTTTGAAAGTTGTCTATTTTGAGAGATGAAGTATAAAGGATATGAATCTTAAAAGATTTTTTTAAAAAGGAAAAGGACCTATATTTACAAAAATATTTATAGCAACTCTCTTCTTAGGGCAAACAATTAGAAACTGAGGGGATGCCTATCAATTGGGGAATGGGTGAATAAACTGTGGTGATTATGATGGAGTATTATTGTTCTATGAGAAATGAACAGGAAGCTCTCAGAAAAACCTGGAAAGTCCTCAGTGAACTCTAGTATAGTGAAACGTACTGTGTACAAAGTAATAGCAATGTTGTGGGATGAGCAGCTGTGAATGACTTTGCTATTCTCAGCATTTCAATGATCCACAACTACTCTGAAGGACTTATGATGAAAAATACTATCCATACCCAGAGAAAGAACTGATTATATCTGAATACACATTGAAACATACTTTAAAAAAAAGGATAAACTAAGAGATTATCTGAAGAAAGAAAAAGGAAAGTTTTATGAGGTACAGAAAAATCTGTGGATTTCTTATTTTAGAGACTAGCCCCTTTTTGAAAGTGGAGATGATTGCATCAAAAGACAGCAATGTATGTTTCCTTTTTTTTTTTTAAAGAAATCAAGTTGTAACTTAAAAACAATAATTCCGATTTGTAGGAAATATGAAAATAAACCCAATAAAATGATAAAATACTAACTAGATTGGAGCAATAGAAGGGGAGAGCAGCTTGGTATTGAGTTATTCAGTCAGCCTAGGTTTGGAGTTACTGAAATGTAAGCCACTGAAATGTGGCTTAGGCAGGAAATATGAGAGGAATATTTTTATACCTTCCCTGATTCTGGGAAGGCAGCCATGATATATATCATCAAAAATTCTAGATTTCCTTATGACATATATTACAATGTAAAAATATTAATGTTGGATGGAAACAGAAAGTCTCAGATCATTTACGGAACATTTTGTAAAGGAAGTCAAAGAAAAAAAGACCAAGTATAAATCTAGGGCAATATAGCTAGAGTCAGGAAGGCCTGAGTTCAAATTCAGCCTCAGACCTTACTAGCTCTGTGACTCTGGGCATGTCATTTAATCCGGTTTGCCTCAGTTTCTTCACCTGTAAAATGAGCTGGAGAAAGAAATGACAAACCACTCTAGTACATTTGCCAAGAAAACCCCATATGGGATCAGGAAGAGTTAGACATGAGTGAATAACAGTAGCAAAAGGAAATTTTAATAACTCAGTAGAGCATGGCATAAAACAAAATTGAATTTAAAAAGGTTCTATTTTTGTAACTGAAGCTTTACATTGCAGAAAGGACAAATGATTAGTTATTAATACGCAAGTCTTACCCAAAAAGGATCTAATTTCTCAATACTTTCATTAGCTTTCTTTCTTTTTTTTTTTTTTAAATTAGGTTTCTTGAATGTTAATTAATTTTAGCCTCTAATTTATCTTTGCTAACTTCGATTTAAAGTTAACGATTGGTGCTCCTCTCCCCTACCAACTCTGGATACATTACAAAGCCACTCTAGTGCCAGTTTGGGGTTGCCTACCATCCCAGAGAAAGAGAAAAGTGAAACAGAAAACGCTCCCCCCCCCAAAGGTTAAATGATCAAAGGAAAGTCAGTCTTCAAGAAACCAGTATGGCAATATCAAATTGCTTTGTGACAATGCTCATTCACCCCAGGTTTCTTTGAGTAATTTAATATGAATGATATAATGAAAATAAGGGAGGCTGAACTCTCAGCATAATTAATGCACCCAGTATATCACCTGGAACCCAGGAAGGAACATAAATGCAGAAATGTAAAAGAGCACTGACAAAAAGGAAAGAGATATTAATTAGATAATAAGGAATTGGGGGAGAGGGGGAAAATGGAGAAAGAAGGAGAAAGACTCTAAATGAAAATGTCATTGATGTCCAAAAAAATTCAGAGGATCTTTCAGGATCTGAAAGTGCATGAGAATAATCATTAAAAACATCAATCATATAATATGCCAATATTGTATCAATACAATATCAATCCCCAAAATATTATTTGGACTTACTGTGTATTAGATTCTGGATAATTTGTTGAAAATTATTTTTATCAATTGTCAAAAATGGATATAGTAGCCACTTGGAGACATCAATGGAAGATTAGGAGTTGCACGTTTGGAAGGAAGGGAAATTGGTGAATAATTTAAATTTCCATGAAATTGGTGGAAACAATATTTCCATTTAATGCTCATGCTTATAGGATTTAGGGCTAGGAGACAACTTAAAAGTCATAACTTGACTCTCTTGTTTTACAGATAAGGAAATTAAAGGCCCAGAAATACTAAATGATTTGCTAATCACATTAAGGAATCATGGAGTTAGAAGGAACAGTACCCAAGGGCTAGAGTTGTAAGAGACCTTGGATGTCATTGAGTTCAACTGCCTAATTTGTATGAGGTCACACATGCTCTAGATGTCAAAGAATCTAGTCCTTAGACACTAAGCTAAAGTTATTTTTGTTGTTTTTAAGTCCTTTTAGTCATGTCTGACTCTTTGTGACCCCACTTGGGGTTTGCCATTTCCTTCTCCAGATCATTTTACAGATAAGGAAACTGAGGCCTCCTAGATACATAAAACAATCACTAAAAATACTAATAAACCCTTGTAAAGAATGGGAGCAGTAAGCAGAAGGCTAGTCTTCATTGTAACACTTATTAGCTGTTTCTTCTTGGGCAAGTCACTTGATCTCTGTAAGACTCAATTGCCTCTTCTATCAAATAAGGATAATACCTTACTTATCTGAAGGCAAGAAGAATTAGATGAACATCACATAGAGTTCTCTCCACCTCTAAAATTTATGATTCCATGAAATACTGTTATAATCTACGGTGAATTTTCTGATTTATTTTGTGGTATCAAACTCTTCCCTCTCGGAATTAGTTTTAGATGATTGTATGCAGTTTTGCCAATGGTAAGCAACATTGGAAAATTTACATACTTATGTAAATAACAGGTTCAAGAATAGCAGAATCATACCCAAAATCTTTGCTGTCTCTAAGTGCCGTTCAGGAAGCATTTGTGCCGTAAAAGTAAATACTGCTGGGGATGTGAGTACCACAGAAAGACCATGTGGCTGTAGGAGGGAAAAAACACGAAAAAATGATGAATATTAACAGACATGAGAATTTGTTCTTCAACCAGTAAGTTCTAAACAGTGACACTGTTTTATATGTGATTCAAACAATTACATACAAACCCACAGCTCCCCAAAATAGACAATGGATTTTTTTTAAAAAAATTACCACCAAAGAATGATCCACATTATAATCCTTTGCTTTATATGTCTTCACCAAACCAGAAATTGGGTAAGACATCCCATGGCTGGAAACAAAAGAAATTGCTCATTCAGATACATAGATGTGATCATTTCAAGTCTCTAAATTGATAATAAAATAATAATAATAATAAATAATAAAAAATTCTAACATGAAAAATTCTCATCTAGGTATAGCATTTTATAAAAGTCAATAATGAAATGGACTGTATGAATACCACAAATAATTCTCAGTTTCATGCAAACCTGCCTTCTCCTCCCCACTCCTGCATTGTTGACCTGGACAGCTAGAGATACTAGAGATAGAATTGTGCGTTGTTCATGAATAAAACTCATGAAGTATTTCAACCTCAATGCTTATGGTATTTTGTGAGAAATGAATGTTGATACAAGAAAAAAAAAGTACCCTTCTGCCCCCAAGCTTAATTGGTCTTCTCATCTCCAAAGATGAGATGGGATCACCCAGAAACCTTCTTTAACCAAATATAATGGAATTTTTAATGAACAGCCTGACAATGCTTCCTCACCCTCCCCCCCGCCCCAGGATGTTGTCTTTATTGGAAGTGCTACAAACTTGGGGAACATTGGGAATGCAATGTGTTCCTTAGTGACACATTAGAGTCATCATTGATATTTTACCAAATGTTTCATTTAGTGAGGCTGGATGACTAGATCTGTATGATTATGAAAGACTCCAGAATATCTCTAGTACTGGTAAATGTACTAACCAACCACCTATAGGATCATACATTGCATGTTCTCCCCTATGCATTGTGTTTTCTGTTTTGTATGATGTTATTTGTACAAGGACTCCCTGGTTTCCTTCAAAACTAAAGTCAAGAATACCTTCTACATGAAGCCTTTCTTGAGCTTTCTTACACAGTTCCTAATGCCCTTCCTCCCTCAAATGCCTTGTATTCATTTTGTATAATGTTCTGGTTGTATAGACACACATATATATGTATGGGTGTGTGTGTATATATATATATATATATATATATATATATATATATATATGTATCCACCTATATACCCCCCACACACATATGTACATATATCTGTATGCATGTGGGTGTGTCTGTATCTGTATATTAGAATATAATCTCCTTGAGGATAGTAACTCTTTAATTTCTGTTTTTGTAGTACCTGGCCCATAAATAGGTGCTTAATAGATTATTTATAAGTCTTTAAGCAGCTAGCTGGTGAAGTGGATAGAGCATATTGCCAGGAAGACCTGAGTTCAAATATGACCTCAGAGATGTTCTAGTTGAGTGACCCTGAGCAAGTCTCTTAATCTTGTTTGCCTCAGTTTCTTTCTCTGGAAAATGATCTGGAGAAGGAAATGGCAAACCACTCCAATACCTTTGCCAAGGAAACCCTAAGAAGAGGTCACAAAGAGTTGGACACAACTAAAAATAACTTTTAAAATATTTTTAGAGTATAGGTATAAAAGCTTTATTCACTTAAAAATGTCTCTGAATACTTAGAGTAATATAGGCACTTAGATGTCAAAATTAAATTAAACAGAGGAGAAAGTTCTAGTAACACCTTTTTTTTTCTTTTGGAGATGGTGGTGGAGAGTAAAAAAATACATGTCTTGCTTGAAGTCAACAACTAATGACATTAATTTATTCAAAAAATATTTAATGAATATTTACCATGTGTGAAGTGATATGTTATATGTAGACAATAAGATTCAGTTCCTGAACTCATGGGTTTTATAGTCTAAGAGAGGAATAGAAACTATCCATTAACTGAGAAAATATTTACAGTAGGTTAAATTGAATTTCTCATTATAATATCTTTAAATTTGACTATTTGTCTTAAATATAGAAGTTGAAATGAAGATCTGGGCTTAGCTTACCAGAGATGAACACCAGCATTTCCAAAGCCAATACCAGCAAAAGCACTTGCCAAGTGCATGTTTGACCTTGCCTCAAAGTCATCAGGATTTTTGACAGCTCTGTGAATAAAATAAATAAATAACCAACATTAAAATATCAGCACTGGTATTATCAATTGGAAAAAGAGCTGCCTGAGAGAAAAATAAGAAAAAAATTTAATATTCTGGAAGAAAAATAGTTGGTTGGATAATTCAAACTAGTAGTTTCCTGGATCAAGCCAAAGGGAGAAATATTCTCCAATGAACAGTTTTAGTAGAAGAATAACAAATATGCTGTCACATTGGCCACATGAGACCAAAGCCCTGTGGGAAAAAAAGCACTGACCCTTAAATTTTAAGACATTGCTTTAGAAAGCTAACAAGAGGGGATCCAACCATTCTGGAGAGCAATTTGGAGCTATGCTCAAAAAGTTGTCAAACTGTGCATACCCTTTGACCCAGCAGTGTTTCTACTGGGCCTATATCCCAAAGAGATCTTAGAGGAGGGAAAGGGACCCACATGTGCAAGAATGTTTGTGGCAGCCCTTTTTGTAGTGGCTAGAAACTGGAAACTGAAGGGATGCCCATCAATTGGAGAGTGGCTGAATAAATTATGGTATATGAATGTTATGGAATATTATTGTTCTGTAAGAAACGACCAGCAGGACGATTTCAGAGAGGCCTGGAGAGACTTGCATGAACTGATGCTGAGTGAAACGAGCAGAACCAGGAGATTATCATGCACAGCAACAACAGTATTACATGATGATCAATTCTGATGGACGTGGCTCTCTACAATAAAGAATTGTCTCAAACCAGTTCCAGTTATTCACTGAAGAAAACCATATACACCCAGAAAGAGGGACATGAAATATGGGCCACAACGTAACATTTTCATGATCTCTATTGACATTTGCTTGCATTGTGTTGCCTTTCTCTGATTCTTTTTTTTTTCTTGTAGATAGGACTTTTCTTGCATAACTTCTCAAGCATTTCAACATTATTAACATGTAGTGGACTTCCTGCCATCTGGGGGAGGGGAGGGGACTGGGGGGTAAAATTTGTATTGGAAAGCTTTGTAAAGATCAAGGTTGGGGAACTACCCATACATATGTTATACAAATAAAAAGCTTAAAAAAAAAAAAGAAAGCTAACAAGAGGCTCATTTTTCTTCTTCAACTGAAAATGATCATGACTAAAATTATAGGCTATATGTGTATGTGTCTGTGAGTTTTAGTGTTGATATATACACATAAAAACAAGCACACATATGATTATAATGAAACTCTCTGAAGTCAACAGTTGCCTGTGCATACCAGGGAGCTTGTACAGACTAGAACACCATTCTTAATATTTATGGTTGCTTCAAGATGGAGCCACTAGGAACCTCATTTGGCATTTTTTTCATAACACATACTTTTTAAAATACAAAATTTATTATTATTATAGTAAAAGCTTTTCTTTATCCCTCTTATTCTCAGTGTCCCTAGAGAAACAATGAATTTTCTGAGCTTCACTTTCTTTTTTTTTTTATTAAAGCTTTTTATTTACAGAACATATGAGTGATTTTTCTACATTGACCTTTGAAAAAGAAAAATCAGATCTAGAAAGAGAAAAAAAAAACCTAAGAAGGAAAACAAAATGCAAGGAAATATTCACAGAAAGCGTTAAAATGCTGTGTTGTGGTCCACACTCAGTTCCCACAGGCCTCTCTCTAGATGTATATGACTATCTTCATCGCTGAACAATAGGAACTGGTTTGAATCACATCATTGTTGAAGAAAACCATGTCCATCAGAATTGATCATCTTGTTGCTGTGTATAATGATCTCCTGATTCTGCTCATTTTACTTAGCATCAGTTCATGTAGGTCTCTCCAGACCTCTTTGAAATCATCTTGTTGGTCAAGAAACAGCAAAACTTGAGGGAAAATTTGATAGATAAGATCCAGGAGAAATATAAAATGAGCATTAAAGACCAATTATAATTTACTCAATAAGGCCAAATTACTTATTTCTCAGAAGTGAAAGTGTTATTGGTACTCTTATGACTAGCATTGTTTGGGTAGCTTAGGCTTTGTAAGATGGGGTGATTCTTTTTAAAAAAAATAGGAGGAAGAAATTAAAAAGGAGTAATTATCTCATACAAATGAGACTTGAAAGAAAGAAATGAATACAGAAGAAGTGAATGGGATGGGGAGAAATTGCTGTGCTGGAAAGCTGCTCTTGAAAATGGATTAGAGGTAGAACACATATATCTATCTAGAAGAGTATTAAAATCTTCTAAATTTGGAAAGAAATAAGATTGAAGAGTATAGGATAAGGGAGAGATTTTCAGAAGGATGTGGAAATCAAGAATTAGGAAGGCATAAGGGAAATACTCTTAGATAAGTAGATTAAGGTGGGAGTGAAGGAAAAGGGAGAGATTCTTTTTTTTTAATTTTTATTAAAAATTTTTTTTTATTAGAGCTTTTTATTTGTATAACATATGTATGGGTAGTTCCTCAGCATTGATCTTTACAAAGCTCTCCATTACAACTTTTACCCCCAGTCCCCTCCCCTCCCCTAGATGGCAGGAAGTCCACTACATGTTAATAATGTAATAATAGTTGACAAGTTATGTAAGAAAAATCCTTTCTACAAGAAAAAAAAAGAAAACCAGAGAAAAGCAACACAATGCAAGCAAACATCAATAGAGATCATGAAAATGTTACGTTGTGGTCCATATTTCATATCCCTCTCTCTGGGTGTATATGGTTTTCTTCACTGAACAATTGAAACTGGTTTGAAACATTTCATTGTTGCAGAGAGCCATGTCCATCAGAATTGATCATCATATAGTATTGTTGTTGCCATATATAATAATCTCCTGGTTCTGCTCACTTCACTCAGCATCAGTTCATGCAAGTCTCTCCAGGCCTCTCTGAAATAGTCCTGCTGGTCATTTCTTATAGAACAATAATATTCTATAACATTCATATACCATAATTTATTCAGCCACTCTCCAATTGATGGGCATCCATTCAGTTTCCAGTTTCTAGCCACTACAAAAAGGGCTGCCACAAACATTCTTGCACATGTGGGGCCCTTTCCCTCCTCTAAGATCTCTTTGGGATATAGGCCCAATAGAAACACTGCTGGGTCAAAGGCTATGCACAGTTTTATAACTTTTTGAGTGTAGCTCCAAATTGCTCTCCAGAATGGTTGGATCCGTTCACAATTCCACCAACAATGTATTAGTGTCCCAGTTTTCCCACATCCCCTCCAACATTCATCGTTATCTTTTCCTGTCATTTTAGCCAATCTGACAGATGTGTAGTGGTACCTGAGCTTCACTTTCAAAGCAGCAAAATCCTCATATGGCACTTGAAAATATTATTTAGAACAGTAAGGTGGAACCCTATCAACTGAGCTTATTTCTCATTTTGCCATGATTTTACCTCATTGTTCTTCTTGCACCCTTTGATACTAGAGATGGTATCTTTTCTCTTCTCTAAAACACATAGCTCAAAGACTACCTCCTTCCATAAAGAGTTCTCTGCCATTACTAACATGAAGAAAGTACTCATTCACACATAGTTTTTCAGTGCACCTTTCCCCATGTGGCACAGAAATACTGACTTCCAAGGATCTGTGATTTTATGTGGGACTGATGCTACTGATGGAGTAATAACTTTTGAGGGTGTTTTTTGAGAATTGTCATGGCCAAAAAACTCATTATGGTCAAATTGGTATTGAATTTGTAAATGGAAGCTTTGTCTTGATTGAATAGTTGCATTTTTTAATGGATAGGAAATAAGCTTTTAAAAGCAGGGACATAGCTTTCTATGAGTATTAAATGAATATTTAAAAAGTTAACTGATAATGATATATATATATCTTTGATCACTCTGTTCAACAATTACTTTGACGTCATCCCCCCCACAATCCTGATCTCATGTGGTACTACATGTATTTTGTAGTTTTCGAATGTATTTATTAAGCACTAGTGTATCTTGAAGTTATCTGTGTTCATATCTTAAGCATAAAGACAGATAAAGTGAATGTTTAGGGTGAAAACACAACTACAAGACACCTTTTATAAATTCATATACTAAATAATACATTAGTCTATGAGATAATGAGTCTGGAAATGAACTTGGTTGGATCAATACTACAGAGGAACTGAGGCTAATCCTTATCCTCCCCCACTCACATGTATAGGAAAGATTATACCCCCAAGGTGTTGGTGAAAGTGTTTGTTCATTTGTTCTTGATAAATCTTTGAAGAAAATATCCTTTTGTAAAATCTTCCCAGGGTTAAGCATTACATGAAAATGGAATGCTAGTCATTGGTCCCTTCAGAATTTAGCCTGAAGTTAGAAAGAAATGAGTTCAAATTTGACCTCAGATATTTATTAGCGGTTTGATTTTAGGCAAGTTACTTAACCTTGTTTACCTCAGTTTCCTCAAATGTAAAAATGGCAATAAATACAGCACCTACCTCATTGGGTTGTTGTGAGGAACAAATGAGATATTTGTAAAGCACTTAGCAAAGTACTTGTCACAGTAGGTGCTATACCCACACTTTTTCCACCTCCATATTTAGCATAGTTCTTTTCACACAGTAGACAATAACGTTTGTTGTTATATAAAATCAGGAATGACCATACTGGATCAGAATCATGGTCTATCTAGCTCAATAATCTCTGGTAAAATGTAAATATATCAAGGGCAAGGATTATTTTTATTTTTGCCTTTTTGTCCCAGCACCTATCTCAGTGCTTAAATATTTGGTAAATGAATATTTTCTTGCTGACAGAGAACTCCAGGACTGTTCATGATTGCTTTGCATGTCCAACTACAACCTTGAAGATTTAGATTGTACTAGCAATTTCTTATGGTGTTGTTTCATAAATTTGTCCAAACCTTTTTTTTTATTCATTTATATTTGTTGCCTTTACTAGCTTCCTCTTGGTTGCAGCACCTTAATTTATGATTCAGTACATTAAATATCACAGATAAATAGAACATTAGAGTCAGAACATATGTTAGAAAATCACTAGTCCAACCCTCTCCTTTTCAGAATAATGAATCTAAGTAGTAACTTCCTTTTATTTGTCCTTACTTTGTTCAGTTTCCAGTATCCACCCTCATCCTGATCAATGACCACATATAACACTTTAAGATACATAAAGTGGTTTATATACATTATTTCATTTCAGCCTCACAACAAAAGTATGATAGGTACTACAAGTATTCCAATCTTCATTGCATAGATGAAGAAACAATTTCCAAGAAGTTAGATTTGTCCATGCCTACTCATCTAGTGTGTTGTGTCTTGGTGGTCCGATCTTGGGACTGTGTGACCTGCATATTCTGGGATAAGGTGAAAGAATTGTGCTGACCTCATCCATATCTTTCAGGATTTTGTGTTCCCCTCTTGGCCCCTTAACCTTTGCCTTTCTGATTTGGAAGACCTTAGTCTTTTTTTTTTTTAATAAATCTTTTTATTTTTAAAACATATGCATGGATAAGTTGACAACATTGACCCTTGCACAGCCTTGTGTTTCAGATTTTTCCCCCCTTCCCCCCACTCCCTCCCTTAGATGGAAAATAGTCCAATATATGTTAAACATGTTAAAATATATGTTAAATCCAATATATATAAACATATTCATATAATTTTCTTGCTGCACAAAAAAAATCAGATAAAAAATGAAAGTAAATGAGTAAGAAAATAAAATGCAAGTGAACAATAACAAAAAGAGTGAGAATGCTATGTTGAGATCCATACTCAGTTCCTACAGTCTTCTTTCTGGCTCTCTTCACCACAAGATCATTGGAACTGGCATCAATCATTGTTGGAAAGAGTCACGTCCATCAGAATTGATGGTCTTTTAAGATTATCCTACATTATGCCATTTTAATGGACATTTTCTAAACCCATTATGTTCTTCCTGGAGTCAAGTGATCAGAAGGATGAGCAGTATTCCAGCAGTGGATGTTTCATGCTTTTATATAAGGGTAGGATTATGTTTCAGAGTCTATATGCAGAACATACCTTTTCAGATACTTGGCGACAATTTGAAGAGCATGTAGGGCCCAGACGTCACTTATGGGGTTGCTGCCTTGATAAGCTGGTCGATTGATTGGATTTAAAGGACAAGGGCTTCGCATGTGGTAAGGAAGGGCAGTGTATGATTCCAGTGCATGGCTGGAAAGGAGCAGTAAAGCAACTGAATTAAATGAAAGAGCTATTTTCTCTTCACACAAAATATAAATTATTCCCTTGAAAATTTTTAATGGTTGTTCTACTATGGATATGCTATTAGAACTTCTGTTTATGAGCTTTTAGCTGCTAATGGTTTTACCCATCATGGGTAAAGCTCTGTAAGTCTTTAAATATCAGGCTCCTTTAGGTAAAACAAACAAGTGAAGTCATACTTATTATGTATGACTCATTTCATTAAGGAGCAGATATTATGAATTACGAACAAAATTGCTAGTTTTGGTGATCAGGCCTAAAGTTTTCACCATCAGTCCCCAACCTCAACTTTTCCAAAGCTTGGAGCCTTTTTGGGGGGCACTCAATACTTCTTGCTCCCCTTTGGAGACATACTTTTCCCCTTCCTACCTTCACTTTCTTTTCTGTGCCTTACCCTATCTATTAAAACCCAATCCTTGCCTACTTCCAAGTAGACATTTTGGTAATCTGATAATTTTATTTTTATTGCTGTTTGGTCATTTTCAGTAGTGTCCAACACTTCATGACCCTTTAGGGGGCTTTTTTTTTTTTGGCAAAGGTGCTAGAGTAGTTTGCCATTTCCTTTTCCAAATCATTTTAGAGATGAGGAAATTGATACCAATTGGGTTAAGTGACTTACTCAGAGTCATACAAGTTAATAAGTGTTTGAGACCAGATTTTAGAATTTTCTCGACTCCAGGCCTGACACTCTATCCACTGTACTACCTAGCTATCCCAATCTTATTTTAGTTATGTGATACGGGAAAGGACTCCTGCTCCTTGCGTAGCAGCAGGCTCAGTCTGTCATTCTGATCATATTAAAAATAGCAGAACATATATATTTAAAGAAAAAGGGGGGGAAAGAGCAATTTCACTGTTTATATATGGTTCTTACCAAAGTACATCAAAACCACTGTTAGCTACCACCCGAGGAGGCATGTGAAGTGTGTGCAAAGGATCAATTATTCCTATGGTGGGTTTGATAACTCTGGAGGCAATACCTAAAATAGAAATTATAAGAATGAATTAAATGCATGAATATTCTTCTTAAAAATAAATCACTTGATTCAGGCCAGTTCTAATGATCTTGTGATGAAGAGAGCCATCTATACTCAGAGAGAGGACTATGGAAACTGAGCATGGATCACAACATAGCATTTTCACTCTTCAAGTTGTTGTTTGCTTGCATTTTATTTTCTTTCTCATTTTTTTCCTTTTTCATCTGATTTTTCTTGTGCAGCAAGATAATTGTATAAACATTTAGGTATATATTGGATTTAACACATATTTTTTACCATGTTTAACATATATTGGATTACTTGCCATCTGGGGGAGGGAGGGAAAGGGGGAGGGAAATTGGAACACAAGCTTTTGCGAGGGTTAATGTTAAAAATTATCCATGCATATGTTTTGAAAATAAAAAACTTTAACAAAAAAAATCACTTTTATAATAATTCTGAAAAAAAAATCAAAGAGGGATTTCTTAGCTTTGTGTCAAAAGGCAATATTGCATAGTGAAAATATGCTGGCAAATAAAAGAGAGGTCACTTAGCCCTTCAGTTTTATTTTTAATTACTTAAGGCTAAAATGTTTTATTGGGATTCAAGTACTATACAATAGAGGTTTTACCCCATTTTAACTATGACACAGGGCATAGTGGCTGCTACAGTAAACAACTAGCTAAGCCTTCATTCTGTTATGCTAGAAAATCTTGGATAAAGATAAGTCTTTTGTGATACTCTGAGCCAGAATTCAGGAAAGGAACATTTGGGCAAAATTAAATTGTTAGTGAAATGTGATTATACGTTGGATTTTTAGGGTTTTTAAATTTTTTAAATTTTTATTTTTTTAGGGCAGGGGAAATATAGAAAAGAGCAAAGCATATATCAAATGCAAAATCAAAAGAGCAAAGCATTTATCAAAAAAAGGCATGTATCAAATACATAATAGAATTTCTTAGCGAGGAAGATGTCTCATTGATGAGGAAGGAGATTGGCATCTCATTATAGCTATTATGACTAATTTCTACTAAAGTTATTTGGTTACAACTAAACCAAAGTGGCCTTAAGTAACTATTTATTTGTATTGAGAATGGAAGAAAATAAACAGATATTACCATCCTTTTTCAATCTTGTTCTTTTTATTTTTCTTATATCAGGATTTCTTTTAAAGATAGTTTGGAAAGCAAGAGAGATGATGAAACCAAGACTTGCTGATAACCTCCTGACAGTATTCTTACCGGTTTTTACTTTTAAGCACTCATAGTCAAAAATGGCAACCCCTGTAGTCTCACTCCCAGTTCCAGCTGTAGTTGGAACTAGAAGAAGAGAATATCAATATCAGAATGCATCTCAACAAGGGCTTATGGAAATATTTAATCCAGTCTTAGAAAACGAGAGACTAAATGACATGGCAGCAGGTCAGCTTTCCTGACCTCATTCATTCATCCATGTTAACAAAGTCTGTATTAGTTAGTGGAGGTGCATTGTGGGAAGCTCTGGAGTCTTTCACACCAGTGCTTCTACAGCCACAGCTGTGCATTCACTCACAAGCTGCTCAGGATCCCTCGTAAGAAAAATCAAATTTGGGCCCTCTGAAAGGCATCTCCTCTGGCAACAAGCCTGGCAATGTTCTACTTTTGCTATGCTTCATGGTTCTGGACATCCTGTCAAGATTTTAAACTTTGCTAATCACCCCTCTGTGTGATGCTGACACAGTTTTCACCAGGGGGTGCCATTTGCCAGACATCAATTATCCTCCTTCCTGCTGATACCAAATTCATGTCAAAACACTTCATTTGTCATCAACTGAATCCCACCACACATCACATCACAATGCTCCTCCACAATAGGCGATGGTCTGGGGTTGGATGAAGGAAGGGCTGTTTTTAAGTGTAGATGTAAACATTTCAGCTAAGAACACTACAATACTGATAAAATGTCCATAAAAATAGTATGGGGAGAGTGACATAGAGATGCTAACGTATGATGTGACTGGAGAAGAACCATTGTCCCTTGTATTTGCATGTCCGTGTAGAAACGGTAGGGAATGGAGCAGATGCAATTCACAGCCGTTCTCATAATGTAGCTGATGCTACCCACATGTCACTGGACAGGGACAAAGCGCGAGGACAGCTGAATGGTAGATCATATGGTGGAAAGGGTTAGACTAATACCAGGGAAAGAACAATGAACAATACTCTTCTATACTTCAGTGGACAGTAAGACAGATAAAGGATAGGGAGATTTACAGCCAATAGGAATACAATATTCTGTGCCCAAAAGCATAAAATTGTTTGGTAGAGGGGCATGGTGTTAGGTAAAGAATTATTTTTCCCCCATGGTTATTACTTCATGATTTAAATTTAGGGATATTTCTCTTCACAAGTTTTCCTTATTTGTGGAATAATGAAGATCATAGAAATTGAACTCTAATATTTAATAATACTTGTTTTCATCATTAAGCTGTCAAAATCTTGAAGTGAAGTTAATCTTCCCACATGGTTACTACTTCATGATTTAAATTTAGGGATTTTTCTGTTCACAAGTTTTCTTTATTTGTGGAATAACATAGATCATAGAAATTGAACTCTAATATTTAATAATACTTGTTTTCATCATTAAGCTATCAAAACCTTGAAGTTAACACAAGATATCATCCTCATGAACTGTCTTCTATAAAACTGACATTCTTAAATTGTTGGATTAAATACTGAAGTAAAATTCCCTTCTCCCTCCCCCCAGTGTATGAAAGGTGAAGAGATTAAGTAAAAGTGTGCTTTACCTGCAATCAGTGGCTTAAGGGTCACAGTGACAGGTTTTCCTTTTCCAATGGGAGCATTAACATAATCTAAGAAATCAGCATCAGGGCTGGATGCATAAAGGTTGGCAGCTTTACAAGTGTCTATGGTAGAGCCACCACCCACAGCAACAAATGCATCAAAGGCTCCTCTTTTGGCAAATTCAATAGCTTCCATGAAGCTTGGAGGAGAAAAAAGAATTCTGTCATCTTTCATTAGAAAGTGATGTTCATTATTACTAAATACTTCCATTTAATGATAAGTATTTATTATGTGCCTGCTATGTTTTAGGCATAATGTTAGGTACTGAGAACATAATGACCAAGAGAAAGAGACCTTGAAGAGTTTAAATTTTACTTTAGAGAAAACATGGAGAGGCAGCTTAGTATAAAGGGCAGAAAACACTGAACTTGGAATCAGGAAGATCCAGATTCAAATTCTGCCTTGGACACTTATTAGCTGTGGATTCCTGGATAAATCGATTACTCTGTCTTTGCCTCAGTTTACTCACCTATAAAATGAAAGAACTGAACTAAGTGGTCTCTAAAGTCCTTTTTAGCTGTAAACCTGCAATCCTATGGACATGCACACAGAAAATATACTGTAAAGAGTTTATAGAAAATAAAAACATAGTAAAAGGAGGATGGGGAGCACTAACTTAAAACTCTATGCAAATATTAAGTAATAAGGGTGTGATGTATTTGCTATCCTTTACAGCAGCCAAAGTCTCCCCATATTTCACCCTCCTCCATACCTTGTATCCGTTGGTTCCACTCTGACATTATTATAAACTTTAAAGTTTATGCCATTCTTTATTAAGGAATTCATGACTACTTCTATGGGCGGCAGCTGGGAAAGGTTCTTATCTGTCATCAAACAAACATTTTTAGCACCCATGTTTTGAAGTTCCTATAACAAAAAATATAATAATTTTGAAGTGATAGTTGGATTTGTTAGAACCATGGCTCTTGTGACAGTTAAATTTGAACAATTCAATTCCTAAAATGTCATTTTTTTCTAGTACTCAATTATCATCAATTACTATTATTTTTTAATGGATAACTACAAAATAGAATGTAGACTCTTAAATACTTACCATGCCCACTTCTTTTGTCACTGCTGCCCCATATCTAATATTTGAAACTGCCATCTGCAAGAAAAAAGTGAAGTTGTAACAAGATGGTACGTGCGTAAAAGATTATTAAGATTGTGATGATAAAGACATAATGTAAAAACTTTAACATAAAATTCCTATCTGCCCTCTTCCTTCACAATAGTACTGCTATAATAGGCTATTAAAAGAATACTTTCAATATGGAAATTTTTTACATGATTGAACATATATGACCTATATATGATTGCTTACCATCTGGGGGGGAGAGAAGAGAGAATAGAATTTGAAACTCAAAACTTAAAAAAAAAATTCCAAATGTTAAAAAAAACCCCTGCTTATATGTAATTGAGGGGAAAGTATATATAATAAGAAAAAAAAATTAGTCTCACCTGGTTTTCCTGCCTTGAGCTTTTTCCAGTCTATAATCCATTCTTCACATAGTTCTAAAATAAATTTCCTAAAGCACAGTTCTGATTATTCATACATAGCTCTACTCAAAAATCTTTACTGGATCTCCATTGCCTATTGCATAAAATGCAAACTTTTTGGTGTATAATTTAAGATCTTCCACAATCCGGTTCCAACCTACTTTTCCACCTTATTTTCTGTTGCTCCTTTCCATGCACTCCATGGTTCAATTGATCTGCTACATATTTTGTTTCTCATTTCCATCCCTCATTGCCTACAATGCTTTTCATCTCTGCCTGCTGAACTTTTTATTCCTTTAAAGTTTTTAAATTCAAGTGTGTGTCTTTCAAGGAGCCTCTGATCTATTCCCCTTCTCCAGGTAAACATGACTTCCCTCCTTTCCTGGTGTCCTTTTAGTAGGCTATTCTCCATTTCCATCGTATTTATCTTTTACTTATCTCTGTGCATGTTATTTTCTCCTAGAAGAATATGAGTTCTTGTGAGGATAGCAAAAGCATCATTTTTTCACACTTGTATTTCCTATGCTTAGCACTGGGGCTTTGCATATAATATACCCTTAGTAAATATTTGCTGAATTAAATTGAACCTATGAGATATTAGTTAAATTTTCAGCATTAGCTGAATATTTATGGAATTCAAATTTTTATTATGTCAGAAGATATTTCATTAACCAGGACAGAAAGTTTCAAGGCATTTGTTTTCTGTTATATAGAACTTCAAGATTTGCAAAGTGCTTATTATATGTTATTTCATCTGGTCTTTATAATCATGCTTGAGGCAAGTCCTATTATTATCATTCCTGTTTTTCAGATAAAAAAACTGAGGCAGTCTTAGGTTTAGATGATTCTCCCAAGATCATACAGCAGAATTTGAGGCAAAATTTGAACACATCTTCCTGTCCATAGATATGACACAGTATCCTTGCACCACCTGGCCCCTTCACAAGAGATCTATGTCAACATTATACCTTGAATGTACTTTGCGCTAGAGAGGTCTTTACAATTATAATGAATTTATATCAGTTTAATTTTTAGTTTTAAAAGCATAAATATTTGATGATTACAGTAATTATAACCTTGAAAATCATTGTCTATCTAGATAGTACATTAGACAGAGTACCCAGAGTCAGGAAGACCTGAGTTCACATTTAATTTCATTTACTTATTAACTGTGTGATTCTGAGCAAATTACATATTTTCTGTGTGCCTCAGTTTCCTGATCTGTAAAATGGGATTATCATAGCACTTCCTTCCCAGGATTGTTGTGAAGATTCAATGGGATAATAATTGTTAGGTGTTTAGCACAATTTAGGTGCTACATGAATGTTAGTTATTATTATTGTAATTTTTTTATTTATTAGAAGTCATTTTGATCTCATGGTGGCCTTGCATATCTATTGTGTAAAGACAAACTTAGCTAAGTTTGAAGAGGTTCATTTACTAGCATGATTTGTTTTTTTCTTTTGCTACAGCCATTATAAATACCATACTAAGTTGTAAAAGGGTTGTATTTATGTCACAATAATGACTTTACAAATGCCTGAATTATTTAAGCAAACTTTAAAAAGACATCAGATAAACTAAGTATTATTTTCTCTGATCATTCTTAAGAAAGATTAAGTTGTTTTCTACCTCAAATGCATAATCTGTTGTTTTTTCAGAAGCAGGAAGTCCAGGAGCTAGAAGAGAAATTGAATGATGGAAATCACTATCAAATTTCAAAAAACAAAAGATCATTACTTAAAATTGACTTGTTTCTAAACAGTGAACATTTTTTTTTCCCTGAGGCAAATTGGGATAAGTGACTTGCCCAGGATCACACAGCTAGGAAGTGTTAAGTATCTGAGACTACATTTGAAATCAGGTCCTTCTGACTTCAGGGCTGGTGCTCTAAAACAGTGAACATTTAAGTTTGCCCTTGTATGAAACCTTTTTTTTTTTTTTTTTTTTAATGTTGTGTCAGGTTTTATTGTTGCAATTCTAATTAGATAAAATTTTGTTTATTTAAGGTAAGCCTGTAGTCCTAGACTGATTTTGGAGACGTGGTCTTTCTAATGCCAATATTCTCTTAGTCAAGTTCATTTTGGGGATGAAAGGAGGCACTGGTAAATCATTTAACATTTGAAAAAAGTTTATTTTGTCCTAACAAGCAAAAACATGAAACAAGGATACTGTGACTTGGCTTCCAACCCCCCCCTCCATATAGAAATGTACTGGTCAGTGGGACAACAGAATAGGGAGGCTCTTTGCTCTTAGGCACCCACCAAGTCTCCCTTGGCTGGAATTTTTTAAGCCCTTAGATGAACAGAAAGCTGGAGTAATCAGATCTCAAAGACAGTCATGTCTTCTTATCAGATAAAACCTCTTCATGTTATGGGTGGGAGGAAAAGAAGCTATGTCCAAGAAGATGACTATTTAGAAAATGAATAGAATGATTTTAAATATTCTTCATTGAATACATTAACCATCTAACTTAAAAAGATGTCAAGTGTCTACAGCCTACATAAAATGATTTGTTAAGTCTAGCCTAAATAATGAATAAACAAATATTAGTTTTCAAAGAAGAAATTCAAGATGTAAAAAATGCTCCAAATCATTAATAATTAGGGAAATTCAAATTAAAGTATAACTGAGGCTTTATACCCACTAGATTGGCAAAGTTGACAAAAAGGAAAATGACAGATTTTGGAGTCTATAAATGCCCTGTTTTTAGAGTTGTAAATTAGTTTCACTCTTCTGGAAAGCAATTTAGAACTATACCCCCCAAAGCTACTAAACTATGTATGCCTTTTAATTTAGTCATATCACAAGTAGACCAATATCCTCAAAGAAATTTTTTAAATGGTAAAAATCTCATATGGAAAAAAATATCTATTTTATGTCTTTTGTGGTGGAAAATAAGTGGGCAGTGGAGGCCAACAATTACAGAATAGTTGAACAAATTATGGTATAAAAATGTATTGTGTTTTACTAAATGATGAAAGGGAAGGTTCTAGACAAACCTAAATAAGAAGACTTTCATGAGCTTATGTAGAATTAATTAAGCAGA
The DNA here is from genome assembly GCA_023553655.1 of Myrmecobius fasciatus. Classification (NCBI taxonomy): domain Eukaryota; kingdom Metazoa; phylum Chordata; class Mammalia; order Dasyuromorphia; family Myrmecobiidae; genus Myrmecobius; species Myrmecobius fasciatus. Next base: position 363,458 of record JAJPUD010001158.1, on the reverse strand, counting down.
ACCAGGAAAATAATGTATATAATAACAACAACATTATAAAGACAATCAATTTTAAAAGATTTAAGAAATGATGATCAGTGTAATGACCACCATGATTCCAGAAGATTAATGATGAAGCATGCTGCCCATCTCTTGATAGAAAATGAAGGATTCAAGATGCAGAATGAAACATGAATATTTTTGGGGATGTCCAATATGGGAATATGTTTTGATTGACTATACAAATTTGTTACAAGGTTTGCTTTTTTTTTTTTGCTTTTTCAGTGGGGGAGGGGAAGATGGCAAGAAAAGAAAAAAAATGCTTGTTAATTGAAAAAAATTGAAACAATATGATATAATTTTTTATTTTTTAAACTTTTTTATATTTTAAACATACAATAAAATGGAAATCTCCATTAACAATTTTTAAATTAGGGTCTTAGTTAGACTTCTATTATCCTGTGAAATGTTTGCTTTAACTGTGATTGCTTTAGTTTATTATGTTATTCTCTCTCAGCAGGAAATGTTATTAAGTTATGTATCAACTGTAAAATATTGAGTTTTCTTTTTGGAGATTAATCCATATTTTCCTAGCATAGAATGATAATTTTCAAGAACACATAGGTTCTTACTTAAGGTAACAAAGGATTATGCTTCACAAAAAATTATAAACAGGACTCAAATCAATAAATTTTATATATATACATATCTTATATATTATGGCTCTATAAGCTATAAATTACACAACAGGTGCCAATCTGCATTGACTGAGATTATTTCCTTCTTAGAAATTTCCTGAATTAATGAAATCACGTTTGGTCCTCCAATGAATGATGATGGTAGTGTTTGTGATATTGATGGTATTGATGGTGATGATGATGGGATTTCCTTGGGAGCTCTGGGTAAGGAATTCTTCCACCAATGCAGATTGGCACCTGCCTGATAACTTCTAGTCTTCAATAATTGTCTAGTATACTACATTTTAATAGTTTCTAATATAATACCTCTTGATGTCTTATCTTTGGGGATGGTGAAGGTGACTCTGGGTTCTCAAAGGCCATGCCAGTAAAGTGTAAATTCTGGTCAACCTGTCAAATTAGAAAGGGTCTGGGGGATAGATTTAGGTTTATAATCTGAGAAATAGCCTATCTAAATTGGAAAGCTTCATCATCAAGTTGGTAACAGGATGAAGAAATTTTTTTAGCCATAGCACCTCTGTAAGCCCATCTACTAAATTGTAGAAGTATTTTACTATGTATTAGTGAAGGGTATGCCCATACTGAGGAAATCATAGTACTTTGAGGTATTACACTTGATCTTAACCAAAAGGCCAAGAAGTGATGTACTTTGAGGTATTAAAGTATAATACACTTTTACAGCCTATATAAACAAAATGACCTTCCTGAAACAAATAATTAATTTTTTCCCCTTTTTTTGTGGAGGGCAATCTAGACCTGTAATTTCTTGAGGAAGAAGACTCAATTGATACACAATTTGTCTGTAACTTATGGCCTTAAAAAATGGCCTGAGTCACTGAAAGATTGTGACTTGCTTATAGTTATATACTATAATACTTGTGTGTGCTAAAGGCAGAATTTGAACCCAGGTCCCAGTTTTCCTAAGGGTAATAAAGGCCTTCTAGCCACAACACCACACTTCCTCGGCTACACGCTCCCCTTAAGGAAAATTAAGTCATAGCAGAAGCTGAACCCTTAATTTCTCTCTGAGAAGTTGATTCAAAATTTTGAAATGGGAATCAAGTGATCCTTTGTTAATTCTTGCCAATAGTTAGAAGAAAACAATTGTGAAAAAGCAAAGACCTCTACGCTTTCCAGGAGGTTCTAATGATTGAGTCACTCCTCAGCCTGACAGAGGAGCTAAAATCTGGATTCTGAATCAATGAATCAAACTATGATAATAAGCTGCACATTCTTTGGGGTTAAGCTTGAAATGCTGAGCTACTCGACCAATATGGAAATGCACTATTATGTCTCCCTCTTTGTTCCCCTCCTTCACAAACTTCTCTGTTGTTTTCAGCTGTGGGTTTCATGCTGTTAGACGCCTTCTTTACACCCCCTTGTCAGGTTGCTTGGATTTGACCTTTCTTTCTAGGGTCTAAATCAGTTTTTGTACTACTAATTAATATGACATTCGATGGACATGCTAATGTTACAATGGGTATCCTGCTGGTCTGTTGGACAATGGACATTGTGAAGACAATGGACTTTGTAAACCTTTAAGACTTTGTGGGAACAGGAGATTGTTAGTTTATTTAAGTTTTGGAGAAATAGTTTTGGAAAAATACACATACAACAAAATATTATTTGATTAAAAAAAAAAACACTAGTGTCTTTTCCTGAGAGAAGTCACACTTCCTTTTCTGACTTCTAGCAGAAAAAAAATTCTTGAATAAAACTTTTCAATGAATTCAGATCAAACTTCAAATTCTATCTGAGCCACCATTTTCAGACCTGGCAAATCATTAATATACACAGTTCTGTGTCTGTCACTTCTATCAAGAGTAAAACATTGTACAGTTATATATTTAATATTTATCCTTTTTTTAAAATTTTATTTGCATAACATATGTGTGGGTAATTCTTCAACAATAACCCTTACATAGCTTTCCGTTACAAATTTTTCCCCCCAACTCCCCACCCCTCCCCTAGATGGCAGGATATCCACTACATGTTAATTATGTTAAAATATTGGCAAATCGAATATATGTATACATATTTCCAAACTTATCATTGTTGTGCAAGAAAAATCTTATCTACACAAACGATATATCAGATAAAGGAAACACAATTAACATTTATCCTTAACCAACATTTTACATCTAGCTATAAATATAATTCAGCAATACGTAACTATTACCAATTTTATAGGTATAGGTCATTTAACCGTTTATGTTCAGAGTCTCTGCCTACCTCCTAAAATTATTTTTATGTTTCTTGCTTTGTTCTTTGTCCTAATTTATAACAAACTTAGTTGCAGAGATTCAAATTATAGCTATTTAAAAAAATACATTACCTTGGGAATAAGTATGAGAATGAGTTGGACACTGGCATCTAAAAAAAAAGAAAAGAAGAAAGATTTATTTAAGGAAAACCTGCAAAATCAAAAGTTAAGAGACTTGATTATGGCAGTAACTGTCCATTGCACAAATTCTATAAAATATATAATTCTAGATGGGTAATCTATAAGATGGGTAATGAGTGACTATTAACCAATAAAGCATAAATATATCTAGGGATCATTGTGAATAGCAAGTGGATAATCTCTGTAGCTATAGCTAGATAAGGGCTAAATCATTTATTCATTCTTTAATTATTCATATTAATTTAACAAGTATTTACTATCCTGAAAGCACAGCATTTAATATAATAGGCATTCAGTAAACATTTGTTTAATCTATAGTTTGACCCAACTGATAAGTATCCATCTCTTCCACAATGGGAGGTCAGGGCCTTGACTCCAACTCCCATCTCTAATAATAATTACTTACTGTTCTATGACTTTAATTTCCCCATCTATAAAATGGTGGGATTAGACCAGATGACCTCTGAGGTCCCTTCTAGTTATAAGTCAATATTATCATCCTTCTCTATGCTATATTATGCCCTTACACATCCTCTAGGAATTTGTTTCCCAAATTCTTCCCACTCTCTTGAATCTTTGTTTTTTATGAACTCTTTCCTCTTATGTCTTTAAATCAGAACAGATCTTTCTTAATAAAAACAAAAATCTTAACGACTCTACTCCTCTCTAAAGTGACTGTTCCTCTTGTTTCCTTCCTTTGACTTCCAAATTTCTGCCAAGTGTGGTCTACCTCCTCTTCCATTTCCTCACTACCCATTTATCTCCTGAAAGCCATGCAGCTTGGTTTCTACCCTCATTACCCTGATGGAATCTCATCATCCCAGTGAAACACTCTTCACAGTGACAAAGTTACCTTATCCATTGACTTTTTACTCATTCTCCCTTCTGTATTCTTCAACAGAGTTAACACATTTACATCTTCCCCTACCCCACTTTGGAAACTTTATTCTCTCTTAGCTCCTATTAACTATACTATTCTGTCCCCCCCCCCCACTTCTTTGATAGCTCTTTGAATCTTCTTCTAGACATTTAAAAAGCAAGAATTCACATTATAGCATTTTAAGATTTACAGAATGTTTTTTATGATCTCAGAGGACACTTTTTATTCTTGGGAACAATCACTAGAATATCTACCGCAAGAACTTGTACTTGGCTAATTCTTAGTGTATTGTTGAGTGGTTCAAATAACCAGAATCGTAGAACTGGCATGAATCATGAATGGGTCGTAGAATGGCTAGATAGTTTATAATAAATCAAGACCGCCACCTAGTGTTTTGGATGGTGAAATATCAATAGATTTTATTTACAGAAGCAAACATACTGGAACTCCTTGGAAAAGTAAACGATGACTCAATTATTCACAGTCAATAATATTCTTCCTCTCTTGATTATTATGACATTGCCCATTTGAGTGATCATTTGAATTTCCATTAAAAGAAAGACAAAGACAAAATCCAAACTCATCACTTTCAAGCTTGAATGTGACCCCCTCATTAGGATATCATTATATCCCCATTATAGTTCTAGTGTGGTAAGGGACTTCACAGGGCCATCTAATCTTAAATGATTTATTTGAGGCCACATGAGATGTGGGATCTGATACAAGGGCTTGTAACTATAGCCAATACTCTTTCCATTGAGCCATACTGCTATGTTTAGATTTTTTCCCCCCATCTTCTTTTCCCTTATGCCTTTCTGTCATAGGGTCTGCCTCAATTGAATACTTTACCTTCCTGATTACATGTTTCCTTCCATTGTTTTTTTCCCCTTTTCTATATTTCTATTTGTTGTTGTGTCAGTGAGCTTGACTTTGTTTTATTCAAACATTTGGGTTTTAGCTTAAAAGATGCCTCCTTTTTCTTTTTTTCCCCCTCAATGGTATTTTTCCAAATACACATAAAGATAGTTTTCATCATTCAGTTTTGCAAGATTTTATGTTCAGTTTTTTCTCCCTCCCTCCCTTACTTTCCCCCTTATCAAAAACAGCAAGCAATCTGATGAGTTAACCATGTACAATCCTTTTAAATGTATTTCCATATTTATCATGTTGTACAAGAAAAAATCAGACCTAAAGGAGAAAAGCCATGAGAAAGAAAAAGTAAGCAAACAAGCAAACAGAAAAAGATGAAAACACTATGCTTCGATCCAGTCAGTTTCTCTAGAGGAGGATAGCATTTTCCATCCAAAGTCTATTGTCATCCTTCATTTTCTAAAAGGAACAATATTTCAAATAAGGAAAAGATGAACAAGTAGTGAGAATATCTTCCTTTATAGGATAACTTGAAATTATTTCCTCATTTTATTTTTAGTAGATTGCTGTTTTTGTGCAGAAGTTCAAGTGTCTGATTCTTTGTGATCCCAAGGACCATAGAACAGCAGGTCTCTTGTATCCTTACTGTTTCTCAAAGTCTGTCCAAGCTCATGTTCATTGCTTCCATGAGACTATCCATCTCATCCTCTGCTGTTCTCTTTTTCCTTTTTCCTTTGTTTTTTCCCAACATCAGGAGCTTTTCTAATGAGTCCCATATTCTCAATATGTGACCAAAGTATTTAAGCTTCCGTTTCAGTATTTGACCTTCTAATAAACAGTCTGAGTTAATTTTTTTAAATATTGGCTGATTTGATGTCCTAACTATCCAAGGGACTCCCAAAAATCTTTTTCAGCACCACAATTTGAAAGTGCAGATTCTGTGGCACTTAGCTTTCCAGTTCAAGTCTAACAGCCATACATTGACAGTGAAAAACCATAGCTTTGGGGATATCTTACATTCCAGGTTCTTAGTAGATTAGATCTATAGTTAAAATACCTAACTTAATTCTCAACTTTTAAGGATTAGCAATAAGTATAAGGATTGGATCTGAGTTTTCACTGGGATAGGGAACTTCTAGGTGAGGAAACTCCCTCTAACAATGAAGACTAATCCCTTCTCTGCAACTATAGTATTAGAAAGTTGCCTAAACAATTCCAACAAACTTTAGATGGAAAATGCCATCCTCTTTCAGAGAGAGAATGAATACAGATCAAAGCATACTGTTTTCACTTTTTTCTGCTGCTTTTTTTTTCTGGTGGTTTTTCCCTTTTATTCTGATTTTTCTCTCCCAACATGACTCATACGAAAATATGTAAAAAATGAATGTACATGTATAACCTAAAATAAATAAATAAAAAGAAATAAGGATGCCTAGAGCATTGAAAAGTTGTGATTTGCCTAGGCAGTATATATCAGGACAAGTATTAAACCCAGGTCTTTCTCAGACTAGCTCTCTACTATGTGATGATGTCTCTCAATAAATATATTGGTGTTGAAATATCCAAATGACATAATATTAAAAACAAATATGAGGGAGAGATGTGGGCATAAAGCATGGATATCAGTTCTGTAATGGAAAACTCATATTTATAAGGAATAAAAAATGGAATTTTGCATTTTAAAATGCCAAACACTTCTCTCCCTTTCCCCATTACTTAACAACCTCAGAACTATTGGATATCAGTTGAAACCCACTAAAATAAGTAATTTTGGCTAGTATTCACATTAGTCAAATTGTTTTTGAGTCATGCTGTTGATATTTGTCTTTGTGTTTATTATTATTTTTTAAAAATAGGGGTTGAAAGATATAGTTCTTGAAGTTGTGTAGGTTGAATAACATTCAGGGAATTTCTTCTTCCATTTATTAAGCACTTAGTAAGTGCCTGACAAAGAGTGAGGCTGAACAAAAATTAAATAACTCATTCACTCACCAAAAAAGCTCCTGTCCTCTGGAAGTTTACATTATATTAAAAAAAGAAGATGTAAAAATAAGTTTAAAATGGAAAGGGAAATCACTAGGCAAGTCCTTTAAACTCTTATTACCTCAGTTTCTTCATCTGTAAAATAGAGATAACTGTCCTTGCATTATGAACCTCACAAGAATGCATTTTTTTTTTCCATTTCAGTTTTTGGAGAAGGTTCAGATTATGTTCAATCAAACATTATTAATGTAAGAATCTATTTCAGGAACATTTTTCCCCTAAATCTTTAAGAGCTATAAAATCTTGAGTTATGTTCAAATACACAAATAGATCTCTGTTATCTATTTGTTTTCTATCCCCTCCAAAGATGCAGATTGAAACTCATCCACATCTATTTATCCTGTCCTGTCCTTCCATAAATTTAACATCCAATCTGCTAGAAACTTTCCTCACTTTCTTCTGAAATCTGGTTGCCCAGTTGTTAATCTATTATTGTTGTTACAAAAGAGGAAACTGAATTGTGGAATATTAAAGCTGGAGGGGAAAGGATCTTAGGGGTCATTTAGTACAACTTTAATTTACAGAGGCCCAGAAAGGTTGTTACTAAAAGTCATGGAATATTAGAGTTTTAACGTTGCAGCCTTAGAGAAAGATGAGCTAGAGTACAAATTCTGTGAAGATAGAGAATCTAGCTTTATTCCTCCTTTCCTCACACTACCCCCTCCCCAGTCCTAAAGATAATAGTCCTGCCTTTTGAACAATAAAGTTTAAATCAGAGTTCAGCCTTATGCCTGTCCAGCTGGGACGTTAGTGCAGGTAGGCTGAGCCCAGGACGTTAGTGCAATGGCAAAAGCTTCGCTGGGGGATGCAAGGAGGAGTAGGTTCTGGGGAAACCCCAGATTCGTCTCCTATAACTATTTAGGGGGCTGGGCGGAGGAGTCTCTTAGCTGGCTAGTTGGTGGCCCGTCCCCACCCAGCGTTCTCCCCAGCCTCTGTCGGGATCCCCGGGGCCTGCCCCAAAGCTGGGCCAGAAAAGGGAGCTAGAGCACTCACGCCGCGCGCTGCAGCTGCCTCAGCAAGTGAGCGACCCTGTCCCTGCCCGCTGCGGCCATGGCTGCCCGGGAGAGCTCTCAGCTGGCAGGCAGGGGACAGACAGACAGACAGACAGACAGACGTTGCCTCTGTGAGCCCGAGAGAAGCCGCCAGCTCCGGGGCGGGGCCAGCCTAGGTCCCGCCCCCTGATCGGCCCTCTCTCTTCCCCCTTGGATTGGGCCAGTGCTGGGGCAAGCTCCCCTTCCCTTCATTAATACCCTTTGCCTCAGATCGCAGGGCAAGCTGGCTGGCCATGCATCTGACCCTTACAGGAGGTGAAGCTTCCTTCTTTTTCTCTTCCCCTTCCCCCAGCTGTAAATTACCAGTGGAGCCACTTTTTTTGTGATCCAGTTTCAAGTTCAAGGGGAGGCCCTACCTCCAGCTATTTACGGACAAAATGAATTCCTCCGCCCATTGCTCATTCCATCCTCAGGTGACAGGGAACAAATCCAGTGAACCTTTGCGGTTCACTGTCATTTCTTCTGTTTAAGTATTAAAAAAGTCCACTTCAAATTGTATTTAAGCACCTAACGTATTTGTGCCAATTAAACCCCATTTCCTAAAAAAAAAAAAAAAAAAAAAAAAAAAAAAAACTTTTGAGTAAAAAATAGGGAGGAAAAGTTAATAGTGGGGGTTGCTAGGGAGTCGGGAAGAAAAAAGGCTAGGTTCTCAGCCTTTGGACATCAGTTTTTTTCCTCTGTAAAATGACTTAGATGATCAATCTCTGAGCTTCCTTCTCTTACTTTTTTATGACCACTGAATCTTTCTGGGACTCAGTAACCCTAAAAAAAAAAAAAAAAAAAAAGGAGAGAAAAAAGGAGTGGGAAAAATGCTTTTTCCTTTCTTTCTATCAGGAACTGTGCTAGGTCCTGAGGATACAAAAATTAAAAACCTCCCCCCTCACAGACCTTAAATTCTCCTTGAGGGAAACTTGTACACAGATAAGTATACAGCTAATATATACAAAAAATACAAAGTAATTTTAGGTGGAGGCTAAAGTCCTACTTCTACAAGAAGCCTTTCCTTAATTAGTGTCTTCTCTCAGATTATTTCCATTTTTATCCTATATACTTCTTGCTCATACACTGCTGCTTGCATTTTGTTACTCAGATTGTGAGCTCCTTGAAAGAAGAGAGATTGAGATGTTGTTTTCTACGTGTATTACAATAGAATCTTTGTCCTACCATTTTAAAGAAGACCGAAATGACATCACTATGTTGGGGTCAAGGTACAGTGTATCAAACTGTGGCTGATCAGACCAATAAAAGCTCTAAAGGCTCCTTAGCCACAAATAGCCTAGCACACAGTAGCCAATGAACAAATGTTCACTAGCCTGTACAAAGGTAAAGAGGTGAGAAAGGAGACATTCTATATAAAAGGGCACTAATGGGGATGAAAAGTAGAATGTGTGAGGAAGAATATTTGATGAGAAGTCTAGAAAGATAAAATGAAGCCATATCATGTTGTTTTATTTCAGTCATGTCCAATTCTCCCAATGACCCTATTTGGGATTTTCTTGGCAAAGAGATTGGAGTAGTTTGCCATTTTCTTTTCCAGCTCATTTTATAGAAAGGAGGAAATCAAGCAAATGGAATTAATTGACTTGCCCAGGATCACACAGCTAGTAAGTGATCTCAGGTCAAATGTAACTCAGCCTCCTGACTCCAGGCCTGGCACTCTATCTATCCATTTAGTTGCCTCAAAGCCATATCCTAAATTTTAAATGCCAGATTGAGGAATGTTTATTTTGTTCTAAATGCAATAGATAGACCCCAAAACTTTAGCAAGAGAGTCATGTAGTTTACTGGAGGGGGGTACTAGACTTGGATACATTTTTAAGTTCAAATTCAGTCTATCACTTCTTACCTAATTGACCTTTTGACTAATTACCTTTCCAACTCTATTTCCTCTTCCTAGCTGTACAAAACAAGATTTTAATTTTTTTTTTTTTGCTTTTTGCTGAGGCAGTTGGGGTTAAGTGACTTGCCCAGGGTCACACAGCTAGGGGATGTTGAGTGTCTGAGACCAGATTTGAACTCAGGTCGTCCTGACTTCAGGGCTGATGCTCTATCTACTTCGCCACCTAGCTGCCCCAAGATTTTAATATTGTAAAATCAACTTTCACTTCTCTCTCTGCTACCTTTCTATTTAAAAAAAATTTCTTCTGAAATCTTACTATTGACTTAAGTTGGTATGGAGGTTGACACTATGCAAAACAATACTATAACAGAGGAAACAATCTGAGGACAGTGCTGTGCAAAGTTTAAAATGCTACAAAAATTTGAGTCACTGTCACATTAATAGCAAATTAATTTGTGATGCCATTTTGGATTAAGATAGAAACATATCCACATCATTTAATCTTATACTACCCTGGTTTTTTTAGGCTATTTTAGATAAATGTGAACTCTAGTAGATACTATAGGATCAGAAAAGCTTCATGTACAGCCCAACTAAGGGTGGAAAAACTTATCACTAGAATTAGTCAACAAATAACAAATTTTTGGGGTCATAGCAACTTATAAAGACTACTTATCAACAAACAGCACTTGTTTATGTTGGTGAAGTCAAAATGCAATCAAATCTTTCTCCAATATAACAACCTGTGTTTTTGGCTAATAGCTCACATTTTTATAGTATACACTTTAGTATTTGATACTCATAGCTACTTTGTAGTGATGTAGAGATTATTCCTATTTTACAGATGAAAAAAACAAACCTAGAGAATTCCTGTAACTTCATGGTTACATAGTCTCTGTCAGGGATTACAGATCCTATGCTTTTATTACTGCATCATACTGCTAATTGGTAATTATATGATACTGGATTTTAGTTTCTATAACATAGGTCCTTTTGAAAGGGGTCAGCAAATTGTCTTGGTTACTTTAATTACTCTTTCTCAATTGCTTGGTTATAGTTGCTCTGCTAAGCATGTTATTTCCAGGGTTAAGAAAAAGACAATCTCTGAAAAGTCCTGGAAAGCTAATTACAAAGAGCCAGATGTCACTTAGCAAGCAGGTTGACTTGTCATTCTAGAGATTTAATTTCCTAATTATATGACTACAGTAAGGGTTGAAAACTTCCTTAGTTAAAATAAACCCTCAAAAAGCACACTTTCCTTTCCCTAGCAGGCACTCATGTTCATTGGCTTTACAATAGTGTAGTCTATTGGAGGGGGTACTAGATCAGGATTCGCTTTTAAGTTCAAATCCAGTCTCCCACTTATTACCTAATGGAACTTTTGGCTAATTACCTTTCCAACCCTATTTCCTCATTTAAAAAATGGTGATGGTTTGCACTAAATGATTTCTAAAGTTCCTTCCAATTAGGCAAATTTTGCTTGAACAGAATGCAATTAAGGATATGAGAATTCAGTTTAACATTTGAATCTGTAGCCTTAGATTCAGTTAGAAAACCTGGGCATTAATATTTGTGACTTTGGACAAACTTTTTTATGGAATCCATTTTTTCATCCCTAAACTGAATTAGCCCCAGTGATATCAAGTTTTATATATAGTTTTGTTTGAAGTAATATTTTAAGTGCTATGGAATTTAGAAACTCAAAAAACTTTTCTATTGTGCAGTCATGAAATTATTTGCTAATTTTTCTTTTCTTTTTTTGGGGGGGGGGAGAGGAAGAAAGATCTACAATTTCATTAGATTCCAGAGCTCCTATTGAGCAAATTCCTTCTTCTGTTGCCAAGAGTGGCCTGTGAACATTGAAAGATTAAGTGACTGGATGCCCATTCCTGGAACTTACTCTTTTCCCAGGTTTCCTAGAATATCTCAATTAAAAATCTACCTTCTATAGGAAGCTAGCTTTCCTCAATGCCTCTTACTTCTAGTGCTTTCTTTTTTTTCTTGCATATAATTATCCTCTCTCTATATAAGATATGACTTATTTTGTATTTTATTGATGTTATTTCCCCCATTAGATTGTTAGCACCTTGAGGGCAGGTATAGTCTTTTGCCTCTTTTTATTTTCCCAGAGCTTACTTACCATCATACTGCCACTTAATAGGCACTTAAAAGTTTGTTAAATGGAATCTAGTTTCAACCCCATGACCTTACAGCTGAGGAAATTCAGCCCCAAGATGACTTGTCTAAGGGATCAGAAAACTTTTCTGATTCCACACTCAGTTCTTTCCAAGCTGTATCCAATTCAGTAATTCCAAGAGCTAATGCAAACTTGTTTTCAGCAACCTGAGACATTTAAAATATTCATATTCTTTTACTATGGATAAATAGGAATTTTCATTTTAAAAAGTTAACAGCTGACCCTAATCAATTAGAAAACATTATGGTTTGTCAGTTTAAAACAAATATGGTTCCACTAGAATATCACTGTTAACATAATAAATAGGAAGGTCCCTTCATCATGTTAAGCAGATCCTCAATGGAGGTCTTAAGGAAAAATAGGGGAATTACTATTGAAAAAGCACAAGGATTAAGATCTATATTGGTAGGAACACCACAAACTAGTGAGATGACAAATCCAAAATATATGTTTATGAGACTTTCTAATCCCCTCTGGAAAAGTTCCTGGAATTTTTTTTTATCTTTTTAATGCATTTACCATATTCTAGTTTGTATTTCCATGAAGACTTGCTGTATGATCCTGACACTCTTTTCATTTTTGCATTGCCCAGGAACTATCACAAAGTATGGTTAATAAAGGAACAACTGAAAATTTACCATTTTCTGAACTGTGAATTAGTCATTTCAGCAACAGGATATGGGTTGCCTAAATATCCATTACTTAGGGATACCATGCTAAGTAATTAAAAAGTAGATTTTATAAAATGGTCAAGGTAATATAACAGGACACCTTTAGGGATGAGAACCCTAATTCAGCTATCACTAGTCATACTTATTAGTGTTCAAATCCCACCAATTAGGGAGAATATTCTAATTAAAGATATTTCATAAGTTTCTAGGAGTTTGTAAGTTTAAAACTTATGTGGTATTTATGTACAATTAATCATTGTAGACTCAAAACATACCTCATGTTTTTCTAGTTTTAGGTATTTTCCCAAAGACAACTATACCAAACTGGTCTGAAAGTTATGCTATATTTCTTTTCCATATTAATCCCGGAGTCAGGAGACTGCAGGCTGTTTTTAGGTGGCACACCTAGAATGCTACACCATATTTTTAAAGCTATAAACTCACAAATACATAAACAATTTTGAATAGAAACCCAACATTTATTAATCTTTACAACTGGTTACTTTTAAACTCAATCCTTTAGTCACAAAATTAAACTTTTACCAAGAATCTGAAATATATTCATACTTCCTCAACAATTACCCTCCTTCAAAAGTTACAAGCAGTTTAAGCTTCCGAGTCCTAAAAACATTTCACATTAAGTTTGAGTCCCAACTCCTCCACAAAAAATCTCTTGATTACTGTTCCCCATTCAACTTTTTGAATGTCAAGAGCATTTAAATTTCGGGTCACTGAGTTAGATGCTCAATCAAAGAACACCTGAATTCGAGAGGGCAGGGGATTGTTTTCATATCAGTATCCCACTGGAGTCCTGAACACAAGAAGGCACTGCCAATACTGTTCAATCACTTAACATACAATAGAGGAAAAGTCATCACTTCCTCCTCTTGCCTCCAGGACGCTGTCCTTTTTTGCCACCCAGGCTAGGCGGTCCTCCTTTTCGCTTGTTTCCCGGACCTGATGGTGCCCCTTTCCCCTTTCCCCCTAGACCTGTAGGTCGCCCCTTTCGCTTGCCCCCACGGCCCTTTCTGTTGCCCGCCTTGGCCATCTTCCTCTTGGCAGCTTCTTCCCTGTCCTCCTCCCTCATCTGCTTGTTGGTCGCCCGGGTCACGTCCATTTTGGGCTTTTTGCTGTTCATGACCCTGATCAGCTCCAGCTGACTCTTCTTTTCGGCAGCAAAGTCTCCGATGTTGGGCTGGAAGTGGCGCTTCTTGCCGGGGCCCTGGGACGGCTTCTCCTTGGGCAGCCGCTCCTGGAAGCGCCCCACGGAGGCGGTGGAGACCTTGGCCACCTGCATGGCTTTGCCCAGCTCCGCTCGGCTCTGGTAGCCGGTGGGGTGCATCCCTCCCTGGCTGGGGAGCTGCACCTTGTGTGCGCGGGCGATGTTACGCAGCCGGTTCAGCTCGTTCTTGGCCACGCGTTCTTTCTTGGCCTGCAGCCTCTTGGCAAACTGGTCCTCATTGGGATCGGCGCTGCCTGGCACCTCGATCAGCCACTCCTTGGTGTCATCGCGGGCCCGCTGGTAGCCCCAGCGCCGCCGCCACTGCTTACTTGCCTCGTCCCACACCAGGCTGGTCTTCTTTCGTGGCCGGATGCCCTTCAGTTGCGCGAACTGCTGCCAGCGGGTGAGCGGCCGGGGCTTGGGAAGCGGCTTTTCGCGGGGCAGCCGCAGGCTGGGCTCGGGGAGCTTGGCCACTACCGCCTCCTCCACGCGCTCCGTGGGCAGCTGCCACATCTGGTTGATAAGCAACTGCACGTTGTCGCGGGCCAGTCCCAGCAGCTGCGCCTCCAGCTCCGGTCCGCTCCGCTGCCGCAAGCCCGTCGGGGGATTCTTGTCAGTGGCCAGCAGGTTGCCTAGATCGAATTCAAGCTCTAAGTCCTTGTGCACCGTAATGAGCCGTAGCTTCTCTGCCTCGGCAAGCTCGGCCCGGGCCAGCAACTCTTCCGCGCTGCTGACCTCCATGGCTAAACAAGGGGGGACCGGCAGCTGAAGAAACCACCAGCACACGCCGGGTCCAGGATCACGGCCACGTGCGGTTCCGCGTACGCTCTTGCGGAAGTCAAAAGATTCCTCTTCCGGTGTCAAAGGAGAAGTTCCGGGCGCCGTCGTACTGGAACATGACCGTCAGAGGGCAGCATTGTTGTATTTATTGGACAAGAGAGCCGGAGACCTCTTGGAGGTTGGTGAGAGTTGTTTAGGGTTCCTCGTTGTGGGACTACAAGTCCCAGCGACTCGGCTAGAACTACGGATCCCAGAATACCATGTTGCAAGTTAGGAGCTATTAAGTGGCAGAGTTTGAATTTCTAACGAGGTTCTGGAATCTGATCTGATTTTCTTCCTCACATCACGCCACTTTGTAAATTAGAACAGGACTTCTTAAACTTTTTCCACTCGGGACTTCTTTTCTCCCGAGAAGTTTTTAGGCAACGCCAGATATATAGATATGTAAAATAAATATACAAATCAAACGTTTATTGATAATCATAATTTCCCGATCCCTTCTCGTTAGTTACGAGACCTCATGGGGTCTCCACACCCGGTTTAAGAAGCTTTGAATTAGAGATGAAAAAGTTGCAATAAAATTTTAAAATGTAAATTTAAAAAATATTTAACATTATTATTATTATTTTTTACTTGGAAAAGACCCTTTGTGAACTAATGATTTGGGGGAAGGAAACAAGCAGCTCTTGATATATGCCAGGCACTTTTTTTTTTAAGCCTACAGTTCTTGATCCCAAACTGAACCAAAGAATTTTATCAGAATTTGCTGAAGTTTTCAATAACGGTGGGTGATTCTGAGAAACACTTGTGGGTACTAGAAGAGAGAAAGGTTTTTAGATTAAAAAATTCAAGATAATAGCTTTGTCCTTGGGACTTTTAGCCCAGTGGGCGGGAAGGGTGTCGTGGTGTTAAAGAGGTATAAACAAAGTACTTTGTGAGATCTAAGGAGATCTGGATTGGTGGGAGAGATGAAAGAAGGACAAAATGATGGTGGCAGAGTTTACCTTTGAACTGGACTTTTGAAGGTGGCTAGGTGAGAAAGGAATTCCAAGTGTAAAATATAAAGTGAGATATGGGATAGTGTAGAACTTGTAAGAAACACAGGTACAAGAATCCTTAGCGAACAGTGAAAAATAGTTTAATCTGGAGCATGAATATGTGGGAGTTTATTAATGATAACTATATAAGTTGTAAGGAACTTGAATGTCAAGATGGGGAGATGGATATTTGTTCAATTGGAAATAGGGAGCTATCAAAGGGTTTTATGATAGAGGAATGACATAGCTCTATGGACAAATATTTGGCTACAAATAAAGTAGCAAAGGATTTATTAGGGAGGGAATCTATTGCAGTAATCTAGGCAGTTGCTAATTAGTAGGAATTGCAAGAAGGGAAGAGTGAAAAATTTCAGGTAAGTGACCCGATAAAGGAAGTGAATGGGGAGAAGAGTCAAAGATAACATCAAAGTTGTGAACATGAGAAGTCAGGTTGTGTTCACTTCTGGGTATTGACCAGGAAGGTAAATTAGAGATAATTCAGAAGAGGTTAGCCAGGATAGTGAAGGGTTGGAAGATAGCTTGGGAAAGAGAAGACCTGTTTCATGCACAATTTAGTCTACTACTTATTTCTCCTACATGATATTTCATCTCCCATCGCTTTGCTTTTATACTAGATTTAGAATATACTCCTTCCTCTTCTTATTATCTTAGAATTTTTGCTATTTTTTAAAGTATAGGTTTGGGGCTATCTCTTACATGAGGCATTTTCTTAAAATTATTATATTTAGTTATATTTGTACCTATTCTCCTTTCTCACTCCTCTATAGAACATAAACTCCTTGAGATTACTTTTAAATTTTTCTATCATTGATGCCTCACACTCTCTAGCTACTCAATCTTGCCAAGTCAAGCTGAGTTTCAATTTTCTCATCTGTAAAAGTTTAAATCTACCCTCAAATACTAGTTGTGTGACCCTGTTTATATCACTTTGCTCATCTAGAAGATGAACTGGAAAAGGAAATGGCAAATAATCCAGTATCTTTGCCAAGAAAATCCCAAATTGAGTCATAAAGAGTTGAACATGACTGAAAACGATTGAATATCAATAGTTCAGAAGTAAGGTGATGAGATAGAGCTTGCATCAGGTTGGTGACAGTGTCAGAAGACAAAGGACATATATGAGAGATGTTATGAAGGTAAAAATTGACAAGAGTTGGCCATAGATTGGATATAGTATAGGAATATTGAAATAAAGGATGTAATAAGAGAAATATATGATCAGAAAAACAGTCTATTTGCATAGCAGTAAGGGAGAATGACATATGGGCATACTGAATATTCCACTGACATCAGATCAATGTGAAGAAAATTCAAGGAGAACCAATCATTTTCCCTATGCAGATGTATGAAAGGGCATGTGTGAAAGTTGTCCAAATGAGTAGACATGAATGGATTATAGTTTGCATTTTTGGATGGAGTACCCACATTGAGATCAAACATTCACTGAGGTAGTGATAAACAAGAGCATTTTATAGAATCCCAAGATGGTGAAGGATATTGAGACCATGCCACATGAATTTGAAGTTGAATTTACCATATGAAAATGAAGGACCATCTCCCAAGTATTTGAAAGACTGTCCTATAGAAGAGCAAGTGAACTTGTTCTGTTTTATCCTAAGAGGGCAAAACTAGAGATAATGGGTAGAAGTTGCAAAGAGGTTGTTTTAGGTTTGATATAAGAAAAAA
This sequence comes from Myrmecobius fasciatus, assembly GCA_023553655.1. Taxonomy (NCBI): domain Eukaryota; kingdom Metazoa; phylum Chordata; class Mammalia; order Dasyuromorphia; family Myrmecobiidae; genus Myrmecobius; species Myrmecobius fasciatus. The sequence goes on along the minus strand of JAJPUD010001158.1, from coordinate 346,078 downwards.
CGTCCTAACTATTACTAACATTCAGAAATGGGATACACTGCTTTGGAATATCTTTAATCATTGACTGAATCACTCCTAATCAGCTTTTTTTGAGATTTCTTGTAGCTCTGGACAGTCTGCTTTATTTTTGTGATTGTTCAATATGTGGCAGTCTTTTCTCCTTAACCAGAATTCAAGCTTTTGGGGGGCAGGAACAGGGTTTTATACATCTTTCATTTCCTCTACAGCACTTAGTATAGATGCTTAAGAAAACTAAATAAATTCTTGCTTATGGATTTATGTGATTGGATTATTAATGATTACAGATATTTATAAATAAAATGAAAACATCATGACTTTTCCCATTGTGGTTTTGATATATCATAGGCAATTGCATAAAAAATTAAAAGGGAATTTTCTGGAAGTCTTCCAGAAGCCACAGATGATATGTGAAGGCCAGCAGGCAACACAGAAAAAGTTTAGAAACTTGGAAATACATAAAATATATGTATATTATTGTATAATATCAATGCAGTTTATCTTTTAATTCCATAATAATTCAGAATTCTCTGGTATGAAGGGAAGGCCAAAAAATTTTTGCATGGATTTTTTTTCAGATCAAGCAATGTGAAAGAAATAACTATAGTAAATATAAGTTATATTGGCCATAGCAAAATCTGTATAAGACTTTTGGAGAGCTTTTTGTTATTATGACAACAGTACTTCATCTTTGAGATTTATCACTTAAACTTACATCTTTGCGTTGTGAAGTTAGCACCATTTGCAGGTACACAGAGAACAAAAATATCCAATTGTATGTATTAGTGGCTATAATATCTCTTTATTGATGATGATGTTGATGCTGTGGCTCCAAGCATCCTGAATTTTTACCTTACTTGTCTGATAAATCACCCCTTCTGTTTGGAGAAGTTTCTAAGCTCCATCGACAATCTTTACCAAAAAATTAAAAAAAATAGAAAAAAAGTGATAGAACTCATATATATGTTGCTTTGCTGTTTTCAGCTTAGTGATTTAGTAGATGCCACCTGAGACCACTTCCCAAGCTAAAACATAGAAACAATTACATATTTTAAAACATAATATGCTTTTTGATATCATCTCCCTTAAGGACTTTGACAACTAGGGAACCAAATCCCTTGATCCCCTAAAGCCAGAAGAGCACTGAGATCATGATACCAAGTTTCCCTGGCTAGTAATATATTTTTCTCAAGCACTTTCCTCCTCCCCCACCCAATTATGGGGAATATTGTTTTGAATTAATTCAGTGTCCACATTGATAGGAAGACCGGACTTCCTTAGTCCTTCAAATTTCAGAAAATGCTAAATGGTGCACTCTTCTAGTACCTTTAGAAAAATGAAGTTCTTCCCTGAAGGCTAAATTACCTTCAGGGATATATCTCCCAATCCCGTTTGGAGAGAATAAGGGAGAAGTTCTGATAAGGGATCTGGGAGAAGCAGCTCTTATTTCTCCATTCCCCTGCTGCCATCATCTGTTGCATTTGAGATTTTAACAAAAAAGTAAACAGAGGCAGATCTCTGTGCAAGATAACAATTATTATCAATAGCATGCTGTCTGTCACTAAAGGTATTAGTGGATTGCCTCCATTTATGCTAATGACCTTGAGCAAAAGGACTGTTAACTTTTATAGGTTTTTGGGTAGTACAGAACAAAGAATAGAACAGAGTAAATGACATCATGGGATGGTGAATCAACATGATTGGTTGCAGAGGTGAGATGCAGGGAATAGCAGGATTGGTGAGAAATTTGGTAATAGGGAATAGCAACGACTTCCTCCCTTCTCTCATGAAACTAAGAAATGCTCATTGTTCCAGTCCATGTGTGGGATAACAGCCTAGACTTTTGGACAACAAACCAGACATCCTTGAAGTATAGCTTGGTAGATTAAAGATGTCAGGTCCAACTCCATTTCTTTCACATACATTCTCCAAGGTCAATTAAATTTCTTGAGGCAGGAGAGCTGGATTTTTAAACTTAACTCATTATTGGCCAGCTGAACTCTGAACTAAATTCAAAGATGAAGGATCATCCCATAATCAATGATGTGATTTTTGGTCTGCTCTTTGTTCTATGCTTTATAAAAAAATGCATTGCACCCTCATTTTGGAGTCTTTGGACTATCTTGAGAGATTAAGAGAGTTCTTTTATTTGTGAGTAGCAACTCTACTAATGATATATAACCTCACTGGGAGAAACCTACCCTGATTTATCCTTTCATTAAATCTCAAATATAACCACATAGAACAAAGAACAGAATGGTGATGGGGAGAAATTTTTATTGCAATTAGTTTTAAGAATGGAGGCATCATAGGGATGAGAACAGCATGATTAGTTACTTTAAGAATAGCAAACTTATCAGTGGAATAAGTTAGGTTCACAGGACAAAATAGTCAATAACTATAGCAAGCCAGTGTTTGACAAACCCAAAGACCCTAGATTTTGGGATAAGAACTCACTATCTGACAAAAACTGCTGGGAAAATTGGAAACTAGTATGGCAGAAACTAGGCAATGACCCACACCTAACACCGTGTAGCAAGATAATATTGAAATGGATTCATTATCTAGACATAAAGAATGATATTATAAACAAATTAGAAGAACATAGGATAGTTTACCTCTCAGATCTGTGGAGGAGGAAGGAATTTGTGACCAAAAAAGAACTGAAGATCATTATTGATCACAAAATAGATAATTTTGATTATATTAAGTTAAAAAGTTTTTGTACAAACAACATTAATGCAGACAAGATTAGAAAGGAAGCGATAAATTGGGAAAACATTTTTACATTCAAAGATTCTGATAAAGGCCTCATTTCTAAAATATCTAGCGAATTGACTCAAATTTATAAGAATTCAAGCCATTCTCCAATTCTTCAATGGTAAAAGGATTTGAACAGACAATTTTCAGATGAAGAAATTGAAACTATTTCTAGTCATATGAAAAGATGGTCTAAATCACTATTTATCAGAGAAATACAAATTAAGACAACTCTGAGATAATACTACACATCTATCAGGTTGGCTTAGATGACAGGAAAAGATAATGATTGTTGGAGGGGATGTCCTATTAGCCTCTCTGGTAGCTGTACTTACAGGTAAATGTCTCCTTATCTGGCTACCTATACTTTAAAAGGAGAAAGAAGTCAGAAAGATTTTCATAAAAAATTACTTTATAGAGTTTAGAACTTAGTGGAACTGTGAATGGATCCAACCATTCTGGAGAGTAATTTGTAACTATGCTCAAAAAGTTGTCAAACTGTGCATACTCTTTGATCCAATAGTGTTTCTACTGGGCTTATATCCCAAAGAGATCTTAAAAGAGGGAAAGGGACCCACATGTACAAGAATGTTTGTGGCAGCCCTTTTTGTAGGGGCTAGAAACTGGAAACTGAATGTATGCCATCAATTGGAGAATGTCTGAATAAATTATGGTATATGAATGTTATGGAATATTATTATTCTGCAAGAAATGACCAGCAGGATGATTTCACAGAGGCCTGGAGAGACTTGCATGAACTGATGTTAAGTGAAATGAGCAGAACCGGGAGATCAATGTACACGGCAACAAGACTATATGATGATCAATTCTGATGCACATGGTTCTCTTCAACAATGAAATGTTTCAAACCACTTCCAATTGTTCAGTGATAAAGAGAGCCATCTACACCCAGAGAGAGAACTGTGGGAACTGAGTGTGGTTCACAATACAGCATTTTCATTCTTTTTGTTGTTGCTTGCATTTTATTTTGCTTCTCTTTTTTTTTCTTATTCAGCATGATAATTGTATAAATATGTATACACATATTGGTTTTAACATATATTTCTACCATGCTTAACATATATTGAATTACTTGCCATCTAGGGGAGGGCATAGAGAGGGGGGGGGCGGATTGGAACACAGAGTTTTCCAAGGGTTAATGTTGAAAAATTGTCCATGCATATGTTTTGAAAAATAAAAAGCTTTAATTAAAAAAAAAAGAAGAACAAACTAACACTGATGTGGGCCTAGCAACCACCCCTCTCCATGTTAGAGCCCAGCTTCTTAAATTGTGGCTAGTGTTCCCATATGGAATCTCGTAACCGAATGTGGGGGTTGCAAAATTATGATTTATTAGTAAATATTTGCTTTATGTACCTATTTTATATACTTATATACCTGGGGTCACATAAAAATTTCTCAGGCAAAAATGGATCACAAATAGAAAAAAAGTTAAAGAAGGCCTGTGTTTGAGGAATGCTTGATTGATCTATAGATCCCATTTGCATCCTGAAAGGATTGATAATAAACTAAGAATAGTGAATTCCCTGATTCCTAGGAGGGAGATGGGACTCTCCAATTATTCAAGGACAGGTAAGGATGGACATTATATTTTGTGGAAATGTACCAGGTCAGCTTATAGACCTTCAACAATAGCAAAAAAAAAAATGGATTTTTTTTCAGAAACTAAAGGTCCACTTGCAAGGTTAGAGATAGTGGACTATACTCCCTGATGTCTACCTGCATTCCTCAAGGATAGAACAGTGATTATCAGGAGAAATGAAGTTCTAAACTTAGCTCATTGGCAAAAAGATAAAGAAAAATGTGGCTTGAGTAAAACAAAATGAGCAGTTATATAGAAGAGAATCAATTATAAAATGATACAGAACCATGTTAATTCCTTTACCTTTAAGTCTGGTAAGCCTGAATGCAGGGTGGGCTTTCTCCCCCTCTCTCCCCCTCTCTCCCCCTCTTTCCCCCTCTTTCCCCCTCTTTCCCTCTCTCTCCCCCTCTCTCCCCCTCTCTTCCCCTCTCTCCCTCCCCCCCCCTCTCTCTCTCTCTGTTGAGAGATGAACATAGAAAGGGGGGAAGTCAGAGAGAGAATGGAACAAAGGTGAGAGAGAGTGAGGGAAAGAGGAAGAGAGAGAGATTGAAAGATAGAGACAGAGAGAGATAAGAGATCACATTTTTGTGTGTGCTAGCAAAGATCAGAAGTTTTGGTACAGTAAAAGCAGAAATGTAGAAAAAAGTAGCGTTTGATGTGGCTTTACTAATTTTACTTTGTTTTTTTACACAGGTCCATTTGTGTGCCAACCAGGAGCATTGTGGAAGATCAAGAAAGCCTCATTCTACCTGCTTTCCCCATGTCTCTTACACTCAGTTACCTATAATTCCTCTGAAATTTTAGGAAGCTGATTGACAATCAAGGATTTTACAGAATTTAAAAGGAATTCCTTAATCCCAAATCAGATAGTTGACTAAAATTGACAGTAGAGCAGTCAATCTAAAGTATAGTTAATCTCAATCAGGAGCTTCTGTTAGCTTTTTTTATTGACTTCCAGGCTGAGTGTCCTTATAAAGGCTTTAATGTCTTTGGAAGAATAAAAATGCTTTAGTCCATCCTTGTAAAGGAACAGACTTTTAGCAGTGGTACCCAAGTAGATGGAAACAGAGAGCAGCCAATGTTACTGAAAAGAGATTGTGCATCTGTGGACCAGAAGATGGTAGCAGAGAGCAGTGAATGTAGCATATGAAGCATCGAGAGATCAGGGGAGCCTCTTTAGCAGAGTACTGCCTCGGCTCCAGCATAAAGCATTTGCTATCCCGCACTGGAGCTGGAAGTGTGATCACATAGGTGCCTACATATGTGGGTTCCAGGAACTATCACTACAGCATGTTGTTTTGATTAGATCATTACATATAATAACTACAAATATATGTGCAAGTTCTTTAAAGCTTATAAAGCTTACATTATTTTCTCATTTGATTCTCATAACCCTATTAAGTAGATGCTCTTATTATCCCTATTTTGATCAGAGAAATGAGAAGTTATCGCATCCATCTCTTTTGTTTTAAGTGAGAAAACTAAACTCCAAAGAAATTTAGTTTTCTGTCCAGGGTTACATAGGTCTTAAGTATCTGAGACAGGATTTGAATTTAGAACTTTTTGTTTCCCAGGCCAACATTATCCATCACATAAAGCTGTGAGGTATATTTTTCACCTGTCTCTTTGCTACTTTAGTTAGGTAATTCCTAGAGCACTGATTCAATTCTAGCTCAAAATATAGACTAGACCTCTAATTCCCTTTCAACTTTAAAATTTTAAGAACCTAGAGCTTTTAGCATTGGACAATATTTATAGGAACCATCTCGAACGTGTTGTGGTTGTTGTGTGTAAGTGAATTTCAAATTCAAGATGGTATAATTGCCATTTTTGATATTGTTGTTATCTTTTTTCAGAGGACCAAAATGTCATTACTATGTTAGAGTTGAGTTACAGTTTTGAAGGTGAAAAAAAGGTTTTCATTTTGTTGGCAATGATGTAGACTATGACTGTAGAACAGTAGTTGTCCTTCATTCTCAAAGAGAACTTAAATAATATCACTATGTTAGAGTCAAGTTAGTATGCTGAACTGTGGCTCAGAATGCTTTGCCACAGGTTGGACACAAATAGTTCCTATGTACATTTGGGGTGATTTCTCAACTTTGCATATCTTACGTTTCTTCTGAGAAAATTCAATTCTGCTTTGCTCATAGACCACAGGACCTTCTCTGATGAGGTCATCTAGATGGTACAGTGATCCACTCCCAGGAGAGATCACTTTCTCTGTAGAATTTTTTTTCTTTTTCTTTTGAGAGGCAAATAGGATTGTGATTTGCCCAGGATCACACAGCTGATAAATGTCTGAGGACACATTTGAACTCAAGTCTTCCTGATTCCAGGGATCCATTGTACCACCTAGCTGCCCCTCTCTGCAGGGTTTTCTTTGAAATCATTTTGCTAGATGAACTTTTCCTAGATGGATAAGTGTTGGACTTGGAATCAGGAAGATCTGAGTTCAAATTCTGCCTGAGACTCTACCTGGACCCTGGATAAAACATTGAACTCTTTTCAATCACATCTTTAAAACTGGTAATAATAAAGCATCTACTTCCCAGAATTGTTTTGAATATTAAATGAGATAAGATGTATAGTGTTCTTTAAGTATATATACTTTAAGTATATATACCAGCTATTATTATTTCTTACTAACATTTAATCATATTAATGTTTTTATTTAACCATTCCTCTATTGTCAGACATTTAATTTGCTTCTATTTCTTCCCTCCATGAAAATTCATGAAGTCAATTAATTTAACAAATAATTTTTTTTTTTGCTTTTTGCTGAGCTAATTGGAGTTGTGACTTGCCCAAGGTCACACAGCTAGGATGTGTTAAATGTCTGAAACCAGATTTGAACTCAGAAAACACTGAGTTCAGGGCTGGTGCTCTAACCAATGTACCACTTAGCTGCCCCCTTAACAAATAATTTTTGAGAAAATATTGGTTGTTTTTATTGATGCTTAATGTTAAGATTCTAATGTCACAGATGATTGGAGAGAAAGGAGGAAAAAGAATCAGCAGTGGTAGGTTCCCTGTAGAACTATTTTCACTTATTGTTTGGTCCATATATGCCCAGAATCTCACTGATTGGAAAAAATAGGTCAGATTTAAAAGCAAGCAAAAAACCCCATAACCCAGCCTTCCCTTAAACCCCAGACTTATGGAAAAATTCAGTTCCTTACTAGAAAATGGAGATAATATGTTACCTTTTTTTTTTTTTTTTTTTTCACAAGGCTGTTACAAGAAAAGCACTTTGTAAAACACGTCTTCTATTACCTTTATTTGTTGTTGTTGTTGTTATTATTTTTCAATTGTGTTCAATTCTTTACGACCCCATTTGGGATTTTCTTGGCAAAGATACTAGTAGAGTAGAAATAGGTTTTAGAATTACCTGACTAGATCTGTGATCTGATCTTTTCAATGATAGGTATCGCATTCTATCCATGCTTGCCCAGTCTAGGGGACTCTTGTCCCAACAAATTAGAGCTGTCCAAAAGTGTAATAGGTTGCCTTTGGAGAGGGTAGGTTTTCCTTCATTGGAGTTTTTCAGTAAGATTTATGAACATGAATGTATTCTAGATAATGGGGCATGGCTTGAACAAGATGTCTGCTAAGGTATCTTCCAACTTTAAAGTTCTTTGAGAATTCTCACCTTTAAGAGAGAAAACTAAAAGGCTATTCTGTCAAGTAAAAAAAGATGAAATATAAATTTTTAAAAAATAAATAAAAAAGATTGGACACAGCTCTTTTTAGGGACCTTTTAGCACCTCAGCTAATACAACAGTTGAGTCTCAATAAATGGCAGAAGTAAGAACAACTCAGTAAGGAACAGACTTAGCACAAAATAAAAGAATATGGTGATTTCCTAAAGATGTAAGTAGCCTAGTAGCTTCAGAAGTATGAGTTGCCTCATAGACCCTGTCCACATATATTCCTTATGTTTGCCACTTACATGTGATTCCTGTGTTTATTCACTCTTCATAATGATGGTGTGTATTTTAGTGGAAGGATGTACCCCAAATCTATGTGAGTTGTTTCATTGCTGTGGTTCTTATGCTGTTTCATTAAATGCTTTTACATTGAATTAATTTTACCTTCTGACAAACCAGTAAAAGAAAACTCATTATTGGGGACTTTTGAGCTATAATTTTGAGTGAAAAAAGACCTATAGATTGTGTTGAACCCAAGCTAGCTTTTGTGTATGTATGTACTTCAATTATTACATATGTGAAAGTACTTTGAAAAATATAGAGATAAACAAGTATAAAAGTATTATTATCATAATCATATCTCCTACATATAAGGTAATATAATAGTTATGATTTTTGAATAAAGGCAATGGGACAGCCAGGTGGAGCAATAAACAGAGAGCTTCATCTTTGTGAGTTCAAATCTGGCCTCACTTAATAGCTGTGTGATGATCCTGGGCAAGTTATTTAATCCAGTTTGCCTCAGCTCTTCATCCATTAAATGAGGTGGAGAAGGAAATGGCAAACCACTTTTATTTTTGCCAAGAAAATCATAAATGGGATCATGATTGAAAAATAACTCAACAACAGTAAATAAAGGTAGTAGAGAATGTTTTACAAAGTGTCTTCCTTGCAACAGTCCTGTGAAAGAGGTAGCATGTATTCTCAGCAATACAGTGATCCAAGATAACTAAAGGACATGAGATGAAAAAAATGCTATCCATATCCAGAGAAAGAATTTTTTTGTGTCTTAATACAGATTAAAGTATAATTTTTTAAAACTTTTTTTTGAGGGGGAAATCAATGTTTTCTTTCATAACATGACTTTAATGGAAATGTTTTGTATAACTTCACATGTGCCCTCTCAGTGAGGGGATTTAGGGACTGAGGAAACAAGAGAATCTTGAATTCAAAGTTTTAAAAATGAATTTTAAAATTACTTTACATGTAACTAGAAAAAAATATTAAATTAAACTGGGGGAAAAAAGAGGTAGCATGGCATTATCTCCATTTTCTAGCAAGGAACTGAGTTCTGGAGATTTTCAATCAGAATTCTAACTGGATGGAACTAAAGAGACAATCTCAATTAAATGTTATCTTAAAAGAAATTCTCTGGATAGCATGCTTGTCAAATGTTTGCCAGTCTTCACTTACGGACATAGGGGGTGGGGAATTCCTGTTTTCTAAGATTGCCCATTTTACTTTTGCATTAGTCTTTTTTGTTTACTGTTATTATTCAATTGTTTCAATCTTGACCAACTTTTTGTGATCCTATTTGAGGTTTTCTTGGCAAACATATTGGAGTGGTTTGCCATTTTCTTCTCCAGCTCATTTTACAGATGAGGAAACTGAGGCAAACAGAGTTAAGAGCCTTGCTCAAGATCACACAGCGAGAGTGTCTGGGACTAAATTTGAATCCAGGTTTTCTTGACTCCAGATTTGGCAGTCTATTGTACCAGTTGACTATCTCTCTAGTGGTTAGGAAGTTTTACCTTCTAATTTCCATCTCCCATAACTTCCACCCACTATACTAGAAAGGTTGTGTGGTCCCAAAAGAACTGACACAATACAAAGATCCTAAAGTGATATTTTTACAGTTACTTTTAAAAGTATTTAGTGCAGTTACCTGGTAGGCATAGATCATTGTGACTTAGAATGCCTGGTTTCTAGAGATCTGCCAGCCTTAGTCTCCCCAAAGGCTGAGATTAAAGGCCTGAGCCATCACATCTACCTAGTGTTAATGTTCTCATACATTAGAGACAAAAACATATAAAGTAAACATCTGTCATCCTTTTGTATTCCCAGAAAACTGACCTGTTTTTGTCAATGAAACATATTCTTACAGATTATTTTTTTCCATTACTTTTTGGATTCAATATCATCTAAGATTTTCTCCCCAAACTTTTCTCAATTACTCCTACTTGTCAACAAAAATTATTATGGGGATAATTCAACCATTTCCTTATCCCTGCTGTGAGCTTAGTTACTATGTATTTTTGTCTAGAAAACTCAATGTACCTGTAATTTAATAAAATAGCAGAAAATATCTTTAAAATACATATATTTCCAAATGATTCCTGTTTGCTGATTTATAATTTTAATTTAGAAGTGCTTGAAGTGAAAGTTTCATTCTGATGGCATTAATCACAGCCATTGTAAAAGATTGCTTAGTCATGTGTTCCGGCTTCTGCCTAGAAAACTACTTAAAACTTGTACCAATGTAAAACATTTTCATTTTAGACAAGAGCCCACGCTTAGGCTTTTCATAGTGCCTCGCAAGCACAGGGTGTAAGCTGAGCCCTGAGGGCAAAGTACTTCAGCTCCCAGGATATTACAAATTGCAGAAGTGATGACATCAGAGTGATGCTGCTCCTGGGAACCATCACATGTAGGCAGTATGGCTTTCCATGGGCCACAAACTTGTCACCTAAATGGCAAATGTAAGAGAGGTTGCCTGAGCTGTTTCATTTCTCACCTGGACCTAGTTGTTTGGGCAGCTAGGGTACAGTGGATAGAGACCTGAAATCATGAGCTCAAATTAAAAAAAATATATATATATACATATACATATATATGCATGTATATATTTGATATACATATATACATATGTAAAATGTTTTGCAAACTTTACAGCCCAATATATGATATCAGATATTATTCTCATGAAGTAAATTATAACCTTCTGGGATATTCAGAAATTATTAGTACTCTCCATCAACTCTATCACAAGTTATAACCAAGACCTTCTGATGGAATTTTGTAATTAACAATTCTATTTCTTATAAATGGAAAATTTGTGGAACTGAAGCCAGAGGGAAATACTTTGAAGATATGGAAGAGCAGTGGGCAAACACATCTTGCCATTGAATGAATGCACTTTGAATAGTTGCTTAAATAAAATCTCATAGCTGTTTGAAGTCTGAGATTTTTGGTTCTTGGATCCATTGGGATTTAAATATTCAGGGATCTTATCATAACTTCTTGGAAGCAACAAGAAAGCATGTGCTTACTTGTATAAAATAGAGAAAGAGAAGATCAATGAATTGGGTTTACAATTAAAAAAGCTAGAAAAAGAGCAAATTAAAAACCCTCAATTAAATATCAAATTGGAAATTCTGAAAATAAAAGGGGAGATTAATAAAATTGAACATAAGAAAACTATTGAATTAATAAAACTGAGTTGGTTTTATGAAAAACCAACAAAATAGATAAGCCTTTAGTTAATTTGATAAGAAAAAGGAAAGAGGAAAATCAAATTATTAATCTCAAAAGGGAGAACTTTCCTCCAATGAAGAGGAAATTAGAGCAATAATCAGAAGTTACTTTGCCCAACTTTATGCCAATAAATTTGATAATCTAAATGAAATGGAGGAATATCTACAAAAATATAGATTGCCCAGGTTAACAGAAGAGAAAATAAATTATTTAAATAGCCCCATATTAGAAAAAGAAATAGAACAAGCTATTAATCAACTCCCTAAGAAAAAATCTCCAGGGCCAGATGGATTTCCATGTGAATTCTACCAAACATTCAAAGAACAATTAATTCCAATACTATATAAACTATTTGAAAAAATAGGGAAAGAAGGTGTACTCCCAAATTCCTTTTATGATACAAATATGATGCTGATAGCTAAACCAAGTAGGGTGAAAACAGAGAAAGAAAACTATAGATCAATTTCCCTAATGAATATTGATGCAAAAATCTTAAGATATTAGCAGTGAGATTACAGAGAGTCATCCCCAGGATAATACATTATGACCAAGTAGGATTTCTATCGGGAATGCAGGGCTGGTTCAATATTAGGAAAACTATCAGCATAATCAATTATATTAATAACCAAACTAACAAAAATCATATGATTATCTCAATAGATGCAGAAAAAGTATTTGATAAAATCTAACACCCATTCCTATTAAAAACACTAGAGAGTGTAGGAATATATGGGCTTTTCCTTAAAATGATAGTAGCATCTATTTAAAACCATCAGCAAGCATCATATGTAATATGGACAAACTAGAACCATTCCTAATAAGATCAGGAGTGAAAAAAGGCTGCCCACTGTCACCATTACTATTTAATATTGTATTAGAAATGTTGGCTTTGGCAGTAAGAGAAGAAAAAGAGATCAAAGGAATTAGAGTAGGTAATGAGGAAATCAAATTATCACTCTTTGCAGATGATATGATGATATACTTGGAGAACCCTAGAAACTCGACTAAAAAACTACTAGAAACAATTCACAACTTTAGCAAAGTTGCAGGATACAAAATAAATTCACATAAATCAGCAGCATTTTTATATATCACCAACAAAGTTCAGCAGCAAGTGATACAAAAAGAAATTCCATTCAAAATAACTGTCGATAGTATAAAATATTTCAGAATCTATCTGCCAAGGAAAAGTCAGGAACCATATGAACTAAACTACAAAACACTTTCCACACAAATAAAGTCAGACCTAATCAATTGGAAAAACATCAAGTGCTCATGGGTAGGCTGAGCGAATATAATAAAAATGCCAATACTACCCAAACTAATTTACTTATTTAGTGCCATACCAATCAAACTCCCAAGAAATTATTTTACAGATCTAGAAAAAATAGTAGCAAAGTTCATTTGGAAGAACAAAAGGTCAAGAATTTCAAGGGAATTAATGAAAAAAAAAAGGCTGATGAAGGTGGCCTTGCTGTACCATATCTAAAACTATATTATAAAGCAGCAGTCATCAAACTATTTGGTACTGGCTAAGAAATAGAGCAGTTGATCAGTGGAATAAGATAGGATCACAGGACAAACTAGGCAATAACTATAGCAATCTAGAATTTGATAAACCCAAAGACCCCAGCTTTTGGGATAAGAACTCACTATTTGACAAAAACTGCTGGGAAAATTGGAAACTAGTGTGAAAGAAATTAGGGCTTGACCCACACCTAACAGCACATACCAAGATAAGATCTAAATGGGTTCATGATTTAGATATAGTGATATTATAAGCAAATTAGAGGAACATAGGATAGTTTACCTCTCAGAGCTGTGGAGAAGGAAGGAATTTGTGTCCAAAGAAGAACTGGAACTCTTAATTGAACACCAGATAGATAATTTTGACTATACTAAGTTAAAAAGTTTTTGTACAAACAAAACTAATGCAGACAAGATTAAGAGGGAAGCAACAAATTGGGAAATCATATTTACATTTAAAGGTTCTGATAAAGGCCTCATTTCTAAAATATATAGAGAATTGTCTCATAAGAATTCAAGCCACTCTCCAATCGATAAATGGTCAAAGGATATGAACAATTTTCAGATAATGAAATTAAAACTCTTTCTAGTCATATGAAAAGGTGCTCCAAATCACAATTGATCAGAGAAATGCAAATTAAGACAACTCTGAGATACCACTACACACCTGTCAGATTGGCTAAAATGACAGGAAAAGATAATGACGAATGTTGGAGGGGATATGGAAAGGCTGGGACACTGATGCATTGTTGGTGGAGCTGTGATAGATGTTGGTGGAGAGAGATAGGCAAATCAATAATCCAATATTTGGTAAGCATCTATTTGCCAGGTGTCACACTTGGTACTGCAGATACAAAATCAAAAATGTAACAGTCCCTGTCCTTGGAGAGCCTCCATTCTATGGGCAGAAACCATATATGTGTGTGTATAAGTATACACACACATTTTATTCATATATATATATAATATACAACACATATACATACACATACATATAACATATCCACATACATATAATGTATCTATCCATGCATATACATCTATATATAGTTACATTATATTTGCATATGGAGCTGTTAGGTGACACCATAGTGTACAGAGTGCTGAGGCTAAAGTCAAGAAGACTCATCTCCTGAGGTCAAATCTGGTCTCACTTCTAGCTATGTGACTCTGGGCAAGTCCCTTAACCCTGTTTGTCAGGGCTCCTTCAACTGTAAAATGAGCTGGAAGAGAAAAATGGCAAATCATATATATATATGTATGTATGTATGTGTGTGTGTGTGTGTGTGTGTGTGTGTGTGTGTGTGTATTAGGGATTCTAGAAAGCAAAGGTTAGAAAGAACTGAATATATATAATCCCTATAATCCTTAATTTCCTTAAAGACTCATATCTATATCTATTTGAAACTTTTATTAATTGCCCCAGTTTCTAATGATTTCTCCCACAAATTACCTTGATCTTACTGCATATATTGTATGTATATGTATGTGTATATATTTGTATATTTATATATATATATATGTATATGCAGATTTGTGTATGTGTGTTTGTGCACACACATACACATTATATATTTGCAGAAGCCTTGCTCAGCTTGGAGCATTTCCTTTTTTCTCACCTGGCTGTATTACTCTGACTTCTCTTGACTTTCCACAATACTTATCTTCCTATCCTACTTTCAGCTTCATTTTGTATGCTGTTTTTCTTATTAGATTGTAAACTCTTTTGAGAGCACGGACTGTCTTTATTTTTTTTTATTATTATTTGTTTCCACAGAACTTAGCATAGTACATAAGTGACAGTAGACAATAAATAAATTTTTATTCCCTGACATATATTAAAACCCTTCCTCTTCATCGTAATTTTGCCTAATTGGGCCCTGCATAACATATTAACAACACTATGTTTCTCATAACTGAATTTTTCAAATGTGGCTATCATTTCCAATAAGTTCTTATTTGGCATTTCCATGTGAATAACTACCTTATAAAATAGATTCCATAATTTTCATGTAAAATTGAAAGGCAAACTCTTCAATAGATAAGTGGTCAAGGGATATGAACAGACAATTTTCAGATGATGAAATTAAAACCATCTCTAGTCATATGAAAAGTTGCTCCAAATCACTATTGATCAGAGAAATGCAAATTAAAACAACTCTGAGGTACCACTACACACCTGTCAGATTGGCTAAAATGACAGGAAAAGATAATGATGAATGTTGGAGGGGATGTGGGAAGGCTGGGACACTGATGGCTTGTTGGTGGAACTGTGAATGGAGCCAGCCGTTCTGGAGAGTAATTTGGAGCTATGCTCAAAAAGTTATCAAACTGTGCATACCCTTTGACCCAGCAGTGTTTCTATTGGGCCTATATCCCAAAGAGATCTTAAAGGAAGGAAAGGGACCCATATGTGCAAGAGTGTTTGTGGCAGCCCTTTTTGTAGTGGCTAGAAACTGGAAACTGAATGGATGCCCATCAGTTGGAGAGTGGCTGAATAAGTTATGGTATATGAATATTATGGAATATTATTGTTCTGTAAGGAATGACCAGCAGGATGATTTCAGAGAGACCTGGAGGGACTTGTATGAACTGATGCTGAGTTAAAAAGTTTTTAGTGAAATGAGCAGAACCAGGAGATCATACACGGCAACAACAATACTATATGATGATCTATTCTGATGGACATGGCTCTCTTCAACAATAAAATGTTTCAAACCACTTCCAATTGTTCACTGAAGAAAGCCATATATACCCAGAGAGAAGGATATGAAATGTGGACTACAACATAACATTTTTTTGCTCTCTATTGATGTTTGCTTGCATTGTTTCCTTTCTCAGATTTTTTTTTCTTGTAGATCTGATTTTTCTTGTACAAGAAGTGTGGAAATATGTATACATATATCCGATTTGTCAAGTATTTTAACATAATTAACATGTATTAGACTTCCTGCCAATTAGGGGAGGGGTGGGAGCTGGGGGGAAAATTTGTAACAAAAAGCTTTGCAAGGGTCAATGTTGAAAAATTACCCATACATATGTTTTGCAAATAAAAAGCTTTAATAAAAAAATAAAAATGAATGTTGAAAACTATTAAAAAGAAAAAAAAAGAAAGCATCATGAATAGAGTGCTGGGCCTGAAGGCAGGAAGATTCTTTTTCCTGAGTTCAAATTTGGCCTCAGACACTTACTAACTATGTGACTCTAGGCAAGTCACTTAACACTGTCTCGGTTCTTTCTTTGTAAAATGAGCTTAAGAGGAAAATGGCAAACCACTCCAATATTTTTGCCCAAATAGAGTCACAAAGATTTGGATACAACTTAAATGACTACAACAATCATGAAAATGGAAGCTCATTCACAAAGCAGATATTCAATTATAAATCATTCTCTGGTTTTGAGGGAAGATTAATGAAGGAAGGAAGTGAGATAGCCCCCAGGGAAATTAATGGGGGGGTCGATTAATGATTTCAGGTAAACTTGATTTGCAATAATATGATTTTAGTACACTATATTATTGTGTAACACAACACATTGAATCCATTGAAATGCACAGAACCCCAAAACACCACCAAGACAGGAAAGCAATTTCCTTATCTCTAAAATTGAACCCACTGAGAAGGCAAGCAATATGATATTGATTATGCATGTTGATTTTGCATCAATTATACAAAACATGTTTCCATGTCAATTGTTTTGGAAAAAAAAAAGCTTAAAACCAAAAAACAAAAACCCCACATAAAACAAGAAAAAGAAAAATGTGCTTCAAGGTATACTTAATTTGTCAGTTCTATCTCTGGAGGTGGATAGCATTTTCATCGTGTGTGTAAAAAAACTGAACCAGGTAATACTTAAGCTCCCTTTGTAGTTGGAGGGTTTTATGCAGAAGACATTGTACCTTTGCTTTCCTCAGCAGGTCAATCAATGTTCATCTTGTCACATCTATTGGTATCACATACTTCTAAATGTGAAAAAAAAAGGTAGGAGAGAAAAAGACTAAGTGGAGAAGTACTTTAGAAAAATACTAAAAGGAACAGTGGGGAATAAGGAGGTGATTAGTATCTTCAAGAAATGAATGCTTTGAGAATAGTTGCATTTTCCTTCTTTCCAATTTACTCTGAGCTGTATAAGACAGCTTTATCATTGATGAGAAGAGGCTTGTTACAATTTTCTCTAATCACCAATGTTGGGTGCCATCCTTGGAGCAGATTGAAGGAGATTCACCATGATTGGGAAGTAGTTAATAGCTGACATTTCTAGAACTGTAACATTTATAGAGAGCTGTACATGCATTATCTCATTTGCACTATCTCATTATCTCTATCCATAACACAGGATTTTATGCTAGGAACATTTTCTTGAATATCAACTTTCAATCTAATTCCCAATTTTAAGTGCTGTCTCAAGAGAGAGATGAATTACAAATTTTTTACTAGGCAATTATATTATTTTGTTAGGTTAATAAGGGCAGGTTGTAATACTACAGACTAGTGCCATGATTTCTTTTTTTTAAATTATTTTCATTTATTTAATTTTATTTAATATTTCTTCCAGTTACATTTAAAACAATTTTTACCCCATTCCTATTCCCCATTAAGAAATCACATGAGAGGGGCAGCTAGATGGTGCAGTGGATAGAGCACCAGCCCTGAAGTCAGGAGGACCTGAGTTCAAATCTGGTCTCAGACATTCCCTAGCTGTGTGACCCTGGGCAAGTCACTTAACCTCAATTGCCTTGGCCAAAAAGCAAAAAAAAAAAAAAAAAAAATCACATGAGAAGTTATGTAACTCATGATTTCTTTAAAAAAAATAAATTGACAAATTTTATTTTGATGCATCAGGGTACTTCCAGTTGAATCTCCTACAGTATGCAATCCTTGACAAATTCTGAAAATGTACAGATATTTGTTCAGAAGTGGAGAAGTAGGTATGTTTTGTTAACTGTTTTTTGGTTCCCTCATTGGTTTTCCCAATTTCTCAGAGTTTAGATTTCTGTAATGATCCATTCATTTACCTTTCTGTGGCCATTATACAAATTTTCTTTTGGTTCTGCTTATTTCATTTTGCAACAGTTCTTAGAATTCTTTCTATGTTTCTCTAAATTTCTCATATTTGTTATTTCTTAACTGATAATAATATTCCATTACATTCATACATGAATTATACCACCCATTCTCTTTTAAAAATTAATTTATTTTTAGCATTCATTTTTTAAAAAATTGAGTTTCAAATTCTCTCCTTTTGAGGGTGGAGCCAAGATGGTGGAATGAAGTCAGAAAGTTGCTCAAGCGCTCCGATTTCCCTTAAAAAACACATCAAACTAAGCCTCTGAACAGAGTCTGATAGGATTGAAACCACTCTTCAGCTCAAAGTAGATTGGGAAGACTTCAACAAAGATAGTGAGAGAGTCTTATTCACAGCAGATCAGCAAGTAAAACTCCCCCTCCCCTGTCCTGGCTCAATAGAGAAGCAAACCAGTGGGGCAGCTCAAATCCTAGCTCAGAAGGCAAATTCTTGGAAATCAGGCTTTTCTTGGAAGGAGCAAGCAAAGTTATCCCCCTGAAAACACAAGGGGCTCCTGTGCTCAAAACCAAGTCTCAGAGTTGCCCGGGAAGCTTAAAACAGCACCCCCTTTACCCCAGGAACAGATCTTCAACTTAATAGTAAGAAAAAGAGGAAATACCAAAAGAAAAGGAAAAAAATTGGACAAGAAGCAGAAAAGAACCTTGATCATGGAGAGCTACTATGGTGACAGGAAAGATCAAAACACCAACTGTCTGCATTGGAAATCTCAAAGAGTGATATGAATTGGTCTCAAGTTCAAAGAGGCCTCTTGGAAGTGCTCTTAAAAGACTTTAAAAGGCAAATAAGAGAGGTAGAAGAAAAAATGAGAAAGGAAGTGAGAGATATGCACAAAAGAGTCAATAGCTTAGAAAAGGAAGGCAATTCCTTAAAAAATACAATTGGCCAAATGCAAAAAAAAAAAAAATCCACTGAA
Organism: Myrmecobius fasciatus; assembly: GCA_023553655.1. Classification (NCBI taxonomy): domain Eukaryota; kingdom Metazoa; phylum Chordata; class Mammalia; order Dasyuromorphia; family Myrmecobiidae; genus Myrmecobius; species Myrmecobius fasciatus. The sequence goes on along the minus strand of JAJPUD010001158.1, from coordinate 326,988 downwards.
GAAAACACCTTGAAAAGCAGAATTAATCAAATGGAAAAAGAGATAATAAATCTAACTGAAGAAAATGACACATTAAAAACTAGAACAGAGCAAATGGAAGCTAAGGCTCTGAGGCATCAAGAATAGTCAAACTAAAAATAATTTTTAAAATGAAGAAAATGTAAAATATTGGAAAAACAACCTAACTAGAAAAAAGATCCATGAGACAATTTAAAAATTATTGTTCTACCTGAAGGCCATAACCAAAAAAAAAAAAAAAAAAAAAAGAACCTGGAGAGCATTCTTCAAGAGATTGTCAAGAACAACTGCACCAATCAATATGCTAGAAACAGAGGGGGAAATAGTCATTGAAAGAATCCATTGATCATCTTTGGAAAGAAATCCCACAAGGAAACCCTCAAGAAACATTATTGCAAAATTCTAGAACTATAATTACAAATTCTCTCCTTCTCTCCAGGCCTCCCCTACCCATCGAGAAGGCAAGCAAAATAATATTGATTATGCATGTTGATTTTGCATTAATTATGCAAAGCACGTTTCTATATTAGTTGTTTTGCAAACAAAACAAAACAACCCAAACCAAAGAAAACACACCCAATCCCAAAACAAGAAAAGTAAAGAAAAATAAAATATATGTTTCAAGGTACACTTAGTTTTTAGTTCCATGTCTGGAGGTGGATAGCATTTTCATCATGAGTCCTTCAGAATTTTCTTGGATCATTGTACTGATGAGAATAGCTAAGTCTTTCACAGTTGACCATCATAACAATATTGCTGCTACTTTGTACAATGTTCTGGTTCTACTCACTTCACTTTTCATCAGTTCATGTCTTCCTAGATTTTTCTGAAACCATATTTTTTTGTCATTTCTTATACAGTAGTACTCCATCACAATCACACACAACAACTTGTTCATCCATTTTTTCAATTTCTAATTCTTTGCCACTACAAAGATAATTTCTATAAATGTTTTTTATACATTTAAGTCTTTTTCCTTTTTCTTTGATCTCTTGTATTTCATCCATTCTCAAAGCAAAGATCTTTGTGCCCCAGGTTTTTGTGGTGAATTCTTTTGTTTTCACCTGAAGTCTCTTAGTTGAGGTGTGTGTGTGTGTGTGTGTGTGTGTGTGTGTGTATACGTATGTTGCCTGGCAGGTTGTTAAAGTGATAGATTGAATGGGAGTTTCTTTTATAGATGAGATGTTAAATATTTTTTTCTGAAGACCCAGTTAATGTAATGGAAGAACTAGGAAATAATGGACTGGAAGAAGGGAGATAAGTAATGTTCAAAAATGTTGGCAGGGAACTTCCCATTAGCAATTCACAAGGAAGATGGAAAGAGATATTTTGGCAACTTCTAACTTTGGCCTAGTCCCCAATGTAAATGTCTACTTGACTGCATGATACTATCTCCTGATAATCTTCTCTCCTCTGGGACATAGACATTTAAAATGATGGTAAACCATCCATTAAATTTTGTGAGTGACAGAGAGGGAGATGAGGCTTTGTGAAATGCCCTATGATCCTCCCCACAATCAAACTGGTATTTCAAATCGCCAAGATCAGGTTCTAGGATCCACTAACCTCTTAGGAATACTTGGAATCATGGTAAAAAATAGAAAGACTATTAAATTTATAGTTAAATGCCCTAGGTTTGAAACCTAGATCTGCTACAATTTAGAAATGAAAAGATATTAACAATCACCTAGTTATATATGAACTGTAGGGTATAGGGAGAGAATGCTAGATCACAAGCCAGAGAACTTGGGTTTCATCTTGGTTTAGCTATTTACCATTGGGTGACTGGGCAAATCCCTTAACTTTACTGATTCCCAGTTTCCTCATCTGTAGAAGAGGGAATTGGCCACTGACTTCTTTCCCAGATTTAATCTCAAACAAATTGCTTACTCTCTCTCCAGGAAGGATTGAAATAGTTTCTTAGTCTGGGTGTCCATGAACTTGTTTTAAAAAATATCTTGATGGGGGCAGCTAGGTGGCGCAGTGGTCAGAGCACCAGCCCTGAAGTCAGGAGGACCTGAGTTCAAATCTGGACTCAGACACTTCCTAGCTGTGTGACCCTAGGCAAGTCACTTAACCCCAATTGCCTCGGCAAAAAAAAAAATATCTTGATTAATGTAATGTAATTATTTCTCTTTATAATCACATATATTTTGTTTTATTCATTTTAAAGTATAATTCTGACAGTGAGTCCATAGGCTTCTTCAGACTGCCCAAGGATCCATGCTTGACCTACAAGAAAAATTAAGAACCTCTGGAAGTGATATCTGAAATCTCTTCTAATACCAAAGCCTATGAAATTAGGCAGATCAGGGATGCTATAGCACCAGTTCTTCAATGTTTAAAGCAGCTTTCTTTGTAGTGGCAAAAAACTGGAAATTGTAGGAATGTCTATCAGTTGGGGAATGACTGAATAGGTTGTAGTATATGATTGAAATGGAATACTGCTGTGCTATGAGAAATATTGAGCTCAATGATTTTAGAAAAACATGGAAAGACTTGCAAATGAAGAGTAAAATGAGTAGAACCACATTGAATATAATAACAGCAATATTCTTTAAGAATAATTTTGAATGACTAAATTATTTTGACTATTATAAATACCCAAATTAACTATTAAAAACATATGAAGAAAGTTGTTATCTACATCCAGAGAAAGAACTGATAAATAGATGTACAGAATAATTTTACATATAAATATATATGTATGCATACATATTTATGCACAAATATATACATATACACATACAAACATACACATATTTATGTTTAATGGTAGCCATTTCTGTTGGAGAAGGAAGATAAAGAATTTACATGATAAATTTCTTATATATTTGAAATACTAACTTGTGTAATGTAGATTTGCAGCTTCATGTGCAATCTTTTTTATTATACTATGTTATATAAATGCTTATTTTATTCCATAAATTAATTTTTAAAAAATTGTCATTTAGAAGTTGTAAATGGAATTGTCACCCCTCCTCCTACCCCCTAGCCCTACCCCCATAGTATATTGTATCCTTCAAACAAAACTTTTCAAATTTATTTGAAATGCTTGTAAGCTATTGATCTTCATGAACTTTTTGAATGTGAAAATTTCTCAGTTTTAGAGTAGAGGAAGAAAGGAACATTAGCATTAATACTGTGTAGGCCTGCATAAATACCCCACCTCCACTTACTTTCTGTGTATTGTTTAAAGCTGTTTTCTTACAACACAGCAAATTGACTATTCCCTTTACCTTGTATTTAGTACACCATTTAATAGCAGACAATTTAACAGAAGCCTCCCAACTGTAATTTCTCAATTTCTTCTGAGCCAAAGGCATTTAGAACATTTTAGTACATAATGCATATTTTTTACTCTGTTGACAACTCCCAATTTCACTGCATATTTTAGTAACACTCAGCAGCACCTTATATTATTTAGATTCTTGTAAAATGGGTACATGACAATATAGCTATATTATTTTTCATTTTGAATTGATAGTAAAGAACCAGTCAGAAAATATTTACTTACTACATCAAAGTACAGAGCATTGTTTTGGAGGATTGTGGAAGAAAGATATACTAGTGATGTGATTTTGGAGAGCAATTCCTGGTTTCAAATGATGTGGTTTAGGAGAACAATTATATGTTTGGAGGTTAGCACCAAAAATTGAGAGGCACCAAATGCTGAGATTTGGTCATGTGAAGAATTCACAATGGCCATTCTCTTTGGCAAAAGATAAGTTTATTTAGGAGAAGAGGTTACAGACAAAATGAAGAGATTCAGTAAACACCAATCATGGTAAATATGAAATAGAGTTAGGAAAGAACAAGGAAAGGGGTTTGTAACAAATAATGATGGAAAGGACAAGTTGCCTAGTGTAACTCACAGTTAACCAGGAGAAAGGAAACATCCCATGAGGTTGGAATATGCCCTTAGATAACAGGGTAAGTAGCAAAAGAGATTTATCATCGTAAAAGAGTTAGCAATAAGAAGGAGAAAAAATAGAGACATGATGGGGGATGACAGAAAAGATACCATGAGGCAGAATGCCAAAGTGGGCTCTGATCAAAAAGAAGTTCAGCAAAGATGGTGATTTATAAGATTTATAAAGGAAATTTAACCTCAGGGGTTTGACTTAACTCAGATTTCTGACCACACATAGCAAAGTTGAGCTGCCCACTACCTCCATAGAGGCGGAACTATAAGACTGAACTGATCCCCATCAGTGCCCTTCCCTGCTTGCAGGAGGGAGTCATTCCATCAATACTTCAGTATTTCTCTGCCAGCCTCACCTATATATTCAGGACCTAATCACTAGGATCTTTCATTACCTATTTATAACCTTAAGCTATTCCTGTCTAAGTGAAGAATCACAGAACACAGTCGACAACAAGTTCCCAGTCCTCACTTTTACACTACAAATCATTTTCTCTCTAAAACTGATCTTCAGTAACAGGGACAATGTCCTACATCATTTAATGACCAATATAAACTTCCTTACACAAAAAACACTTTGTCACCTTAAAGAGATCATTACTTACAATAGACTAAATTTGCCTTATAGGCAAATAAAACCCAGAAAACAAAGTTCTCATCAACTAAAGTGCTTTGGTACCATAGAATGATTCAATGTTGGATATGGATCTGATTTTTTTTTGGGGTGAAAATGGCACTATATAAGATTCATAACCATCTGCTCTGCCACATTCTGACTTGTAGTGGGAATCTCTTATATGTGTTGCATGATCCTCTGAAAGGATCAAATTATCATTAAGGCAAGGGAGAGTCTGAGGCCCAGGGAGTTTAAATGATTTGCCCACAATCTCACATATTATTTAGTAAAAGGTCATAATTCAAACGCTAGTCCTTTAAATTCTTTTTTTTGGGGGGGGAGGAAATGCTAAGTATTTTTTTATTAAAGCTTTTTATTTGCATAACATATGTATGGGTAGTTCCTCAACATTGATCTTTACAAAGCTTTCCGTTACAAAATTTCCACCCAGTCCCTTCCCCTCCCCTTGATGGCAGGAAGTCCACTACATGTTAATTATATTAAAAATCTAAGTATTTTTTTTTATTAAAGCCTTTTATTTGCAAAAAGCGTTTTATTTTGCATGGGTAATTTTTCAACATTGACCCTTGCAAAGATTTCTGTTACAAATTTTTCCCTTCTCCCTCCACCCCCTTCCCTAGATGGCAAGTAGTCCAATACATGCTAATTATGTTAAAATATGTGACAAATCCAATATATGTATACATATTTATACAGTTATCTTGCTGTATAAGAAAAATCAGATCTACAGGAAAAAAACCTGAGAAGGAAAACAAAATGCAAGCAAACATCAACAGAGAGCATGAAAATGCTATGTTGTGGTCCACACTCATATCCCACAGGCCTCTCCCTGGGTGTAGATGGTTTTCTTCATCCCTGAACAATTAAAATTGTTTTGAAACATTTCATTGTTGAAGAGAGCCATGTCCATCAGTATTGATCATCATATAGTATTGTTGTTGCTGTGTATAATGATCTCCTGGTTCTGCTCACTTCACTCAGCATCGTTCATGCAAGTCTCTCCAGGCCTCTCTGAAATCGTCCTGCTGGTCGTTTCTTACAGAGCAATAATATTCTATAACATACATATACCATAATTCATTCAACAATTCTCCAATTGATGGGCATCCTTTCAGTTTCCAGTTTCTAGCCACTACAAAAAGGGCTGCCACAAACATTTTTGCACATGTGGGTCCCTTTCCTTCCTTTAAGATCTCTTTGGGATATAGGCCCTGGCCCTTTAAATTCAAAGTCAGTGTTTGTAAGGTTTGTTTGTAATCCAAAGGGCCAAATGAATTAACATAACATTATTATTAAAGTCAATATAGGCCAGTCTAAAGAACTTGGAATATCAGGGTTCAAGTAGGAACCCTTGACACTAATCCTTTGACCTAGGATATAATACATTTGACCTTAGTGTACCTTAGGCATTTCCCTATGATTTAATAAATAAATCATAGATGGGTTGGTAGGGAGTGGGGAGAAAATTATCCACAATAGGGAATTGCCCATGTTGATAAAAGATTCTTCTCATTTTTTTTTTTTTAATTACCTCTGCTATTCTCATTTGGCTGTACTTTCTACCTTGAAGATTTCCTAATATTATAAGAACCTTTCACAAGGATTTCTAGTAATGTGGACCAATTCCTTTTTAAGAGAAATGGTATGCTCTGTATATTATTTTACAGATGAGTAAATTAAGGCCCAGAAGGGTTAAATAACGGCAGAGCTGGGATTTGAATTCTGGTCCCTGATTCCAAATTCATCCCTTTCAGTTGTGCCATTTTGTCTCCCATCTCTTATGCTAGAGTCAGATGTCAAGCAATTGGATTTTTCTATTCTAACAATTTATAATGGTTAGCTACTCCATGGAAAATCTGGTATATCATATCCCTGACATCATATATATTAGGCTGTTCTGACATTTCATGATCCCACAGACCATAGCATGGCCAGTGCTATCCATGGGGGTTTTCTTAGTAAAGATACTGGAATGGTTTGATAAGACAAACCACTTAAGGCTGGCCTAGTTTGACACAGTAAATGCCTGAGGCTGCATTTGAACTCAGATATTTCTGATTTCAGCCCTAGATCTTTATCCATTGAGTCATCTAATCATCCAGGGGGCAAATCATTAACAGGCAGAGTCATTAAGAAAATGTTCATGTAGGAAGTGGTAGTTGAACTAAACTTTGAAGGAAGGGACAGGATTTCTGGAAGGCAGAAACGAGGAGAGCATTCATCATCAAGGAATAGCCTGTGTAAAGAGAAGTTTTCAGTCTTTGTTATACAGAAGACACAAATGTAGAACTATGCTGTAGCCAGCTCCAATATTCTCCAGAATACCAATTGCTGAATTTTCAGTATTAGTATTTTCCTTGGAAATGACAAATACTACAAATCAGGGCATGATTTATTATTTTGTTATCTAAAGAGTTTGTAAAGCAATGGAGAAAATGTTAACCGATATAGTACCAAATTTAAAAGTGTGTTATATTGTATGTGTATGTGTATGTAAAACTAGTTGTTACATATTTACCACACACCCCTGCACAAATGCCTTTTAAGGAGGAATTATTAGAAATTGTGATAGATTATTCAGTTAGGAAATCCTAAATGTGGAAGGCATAGTTTCTGTGGTAGAAGTAATGGAATAAGTAATAATGAAATGAGAAGAGTTTTCTTTCAGGAAGTAACTAGTTTGTTAGTTCTTATTTTTATTTTGCCCTATGATATTAACACATTTGAGTAGTTTTTAAAAAACGATTTATTGAAATAAAGTGTCCAGATTTTTTTTTTTGGTTATGATTTTTAGAAAGTCTAATACTTAGATTTTCTTATCTTGACCAGTTTTCCAGATTGTTTTTCATTGCATATACCTTATCTTTTCTTCTCTTTTTCAATCTTTTGGCCTTGTTCTAATATTTCTTGCTGTTTCATGTTATCTTTGAGATTTGCTTCTATTTTTTTCAGGGCCTTTATAAGTTGAATGAGCCTTTCTATTTTTTGTTTGAAGCTATTTATTCTCCTTTCAATGTTGTTCCTCAAAAATCTTCATTTCATTTCTGTTTTCATCTTTAAAAAATTCCTTGCCTCATTTCTTTTAGCCACTCTTATAGTCTTCATGGCCAAACTATTTCTGAGTTTACCTCTTAAATTTAGCCCTTCGTATGTTTTCATTTTTCTGAAAATTCTATTTACTCATATTCATATTCAGTTTCAATTCTTACTTGGGGATTTTATGCTAAGGCCAGTCCCATCTGGCCCTTCTGAATAGGTAAGGGAGGCCTTATTTTGTCCAATCCCCTTTGTAGCATGAATACTATTGCTACTGCTAATCTAGTTGAGGTGGCTAGCATTAGGCCCCAACTTTTGCTTCAATTTCTAGCTTTTCTTTCTCACTGTAGATTCTGACCTTGATTTAACTCTTTCATCTTCCTGCCTGATCCCCAATTGGGACTTGGTTCCATCTCCCTGTTGGGGTTCTGATAGGCCTTAGTGGGATGTTGGAGGCCATCACACTGGTCTCAGATTCTCCTCCCCACAACTCCAAAAGCTGTTCAGAGAACAGTAATTTTGCTGACTTTTTGCATAGTTATATTAGTTGGATAGTTTGTATAGTTTTATATAAGTTAGATGGATGATGTTACTTCTAATACTTTCTAATTTTCTTTTATCATTAATTTTTCAGATATTTGTTATGGATTGACTTCTCTGGGATCTTTCACATTGTCATAGTAACAAGAACCAATAAAGTGGTTTAGTTGTGTCAGTTATCACAGAGAAATGGAGATCTATATCTTGCAGAAGCTTGAGTACTTTTATATCTTAGGACACCTTCGTTTGCAGCTGAGCAGGACTGATAAATAATTTAACTAGATGCCTCATTATGTATATATATTATTCCTTTATGATATGAACATTTTGACTTCAGTGTTTGCAAGGACCACCAACTGGGACCAAAAGTAAACTGTTCTGTTACTGGAGCAGATATACCAATTAATTACAAGTCTCTTTTCATCATGGATAATGCATAAGATCATCCAAGAGTCCCTGCTTCTTTTTCTCTACTTTTTTCATTCCCTGGTATATCCCTAATATTCTGCTTTGCTAATAACCCAGAAGGCAGCATGTTTTAGCACTTAACAATAACACTTTGAGGTTTCCATCTGAACAATTTAAAATATGTATTTTATTAGGGAGACCTGTCCATACTCTTATAGCAAGTTTATAGCAGTCACCTGAATTTTTTAGTCATCATCATTATAAAAATAATTAATTCATCAGGCATCATCTGACAAAGGATGGATCTCATGGCCCCTACTTTACAGATGGAAAACTGAGCACTGAAACCTTTACAGAAATTGACCCATGGTAGTATCAGAGTTAGGAGGAGAACTTATATCTTCTGACTTACAGTCTGATGCTTTATTTTCTTCATCACACTTATATAAAATTAGACTTGCTATTTCACCTTTCTGTGAAATATGTGAAATCACACCTAAGACTCAGGAAAATTCATTGGCTTAGTGCTTGACCCCAAAGTTCAAGTCTTAAAATTACCTAAAAATGATAATGAATCTGATTCTAAAAGAAGCTTGTTAAATGTTATTCTTAAATAAAGATAGTAGCATATGATTATACATTGCTATTTCTGTTATTTACATAGGAAGGTGAGATAGGAGGCATTGCCTTAGTGGGAAGTCCCAACCATGCTAGAGATCACACTTAGCTCATTCAGTTCAGCTCTACTCTCAGATTCTGAAACACATAGTTGGCTTTTGACTGATAACTGGAGGAAGACTACCTAGTTTCTGTATTTTAAGGCATATTCTTCATAGAATAATGGGCTCATTGGCTTATGGGGTGGGAAGGGACCTTCCAAATCTTTTTAATACTTACTACTCTTTAGTCTCATTTTAAAGATGAAGAAATTATGGCCAGAGATGTTAAGTGACTTTCCTAAGTCCCCACAGGTAATAAATAGAGGTAGAATCTCTTACTTCTATTCAGTTTGTGAGTATTTAGGCATTTCTATCACTTATTATAATTGACAAACAGGGATGAGAAAAAGATCAACTGGGTTAGTAATTCAAAATAGATATTTTGTTGTAGAGAGAGTAAACTATAATGTGGTTTTCTTGACATATACATTTCAATTATCCATACTAATCTTGAACCTCAGCTTAGCAGAGTTAATTGAGGTATGTGGGATGTTCAGAAAAAAAGGAGGCCCCTCTAATGTGTGGACTTGCCAGGTCCTTTTCAGGGCTGTTCATTCACCTTTGATGTCCATGTTCACCCAACTCTTACCGATGACTCCAAGAAGCTGTTGCATGGGCATTGACAACACCCCTGTAAAATTGTCTCAGCAGATGGGCTAAACTAGGTTAAGAGTAACCAACAGGCCTCAAACTCATTGATGAGTTAGGGGGATGTCTACCCTAAGCATGGGAAATCTCATCCTAACAGAATGGGTGCATGAGAGTAATCTGTACCAGCCATCATAAAAGTGCTTAGAACTTGGTCAGGCACTGAAGGTCAATCACTGCATCCTAGGCCATCACCAGTTGTCCCCATTTCTGTCTTACCACTGGACCTTCCTAATTCTGGAAGAGAAAGTAAGGCTATTTTGCTTAACTCTGCCTCACAAATACAATTCATGTGCAAGCCAAGACATCCTCCCATAGTGTCACTGGTCCTTTTCAAAACAAAGAACAAACAACAGTGTAGCTAATTAAGGTCTGATTATAGATTCAGACAAACCCAGAGAACATTTGTGTATTTATATACTTGGTGATATATGCTAGAATCTTATATGAAAATTATTGTTGAGAGCTAGAGGTCAGGATTAATGACATGCATTCTCAAGATATTTCACCTTGCTTCAAAAAACAAAACAAAACAATATATTCAAGACAGTATTGCTGGAAAAAAATCACAGAAAAACCATCCAAACTTCCATTCTCTGTCTTAAATTTAAAAGGGAAATAAAATTTAAAAGACAATAGTTCACTTCAGAAAAGTTATTTATACTTTTTTCAAGAACTATGCATCTAATATGCAAGCTAATCTCAGAAGCTAGTCAATAAAAGATATAATTATTTCAGCTGTACAAAACTAAAGATAGGTAATATAAGAATTTCATTTGGAAGTGAAACTCAAGGAGAGTGTTAATTTCATGTATTTTAATTCAGTTATCTATCTCTAGTCTACCTTAATCAAGTCTTGTGTGATATACTTGTAGTGGAAGAATAGACTGGCCTCAGGAGTTCATACTGTTGTTGGATGTAGAGGAGAGAAGGAAATCTTGTTCTCTCCAGAGAGGAAGTGAGTCAGAGCTGAAGTTCTCTTTATAGCTCTAGCTAATCAATGCATAAGTATTTATTCAGTCCCTATTATGTGCCAGGGCAGCTAGGTGATTTAGTGGATAGAGCCCTGAGCCTGGAATGAGGAAGATCTAAGTTAAAATCCTACTGGACAAGTCCATGGTATCACAGAGTCACACAAACTAACAATAACATTATGTACTAAGCTCTGTTTGGTGTTGGGACAAAGGTAAAACAGTGACAGACCTCTCCCCTATCCAAACATTAGCTCCAGAAAATGATAGAGAAATGGAGGATTTGGGAAAAGAAAGGTGAATTTCCATATTGGTTTACTGGTCAGCCTAGCACTTTACTAACATCTCATAAAGGGTTATGGAAGTACTCAGAACTCATTTCTTTTTTCCATACTTATTTTGCAAGGAAGTCTGTAGACTTTCTGAAATTTTTTATTCATATTTCTAGAAAATCCAATAATGCAATTACACTCTAAAGCTTTAAATAACAACCTGTTGGGTATTCCATACTCTTCCATAAATTTTGTTTGGGAGGGAAAATGTAGTAGTCAATGATTTTTTCCTTTGATATTATTACCAGTATTACTCACAGTGGTGTCACATCCCAGATCACCTATAGCAGCTCCCATTTCCTTGGCAAATGCCAGTCTGCTAGGCAGAGGTTGTAGGTAAACATTCTATGAAAGTTTCACCAAACAAAATAAGAAAATCACTTACTGACCTAACCAATGCTAAGAATGCCTCCTTCTTGGGAACAATGTTAAAGCTAGGGAGCTTCAGGGAGGATTTGACAAGTGGGATGTTGTCATCTCTGAATAGTCAAATTAAGTTTTCTCAATGAAGAATATTATTGAAAACCAATATCTCAATTAATCTTATAGATTAATCAATTAAAAGCAAGGATTCAAAGGGCTAACTAAAGTGTACAATATTTTTGGATTAATTTTAATCTTATTTTTTTGTCCCACTAGAGAAGTAAGGTAGACCTTATTTGGTTCCTTCCAATACATCTATGATCCAATAAATAGATAGATAGATAGTCTGTACGTAAATGGATCTCTGTAACTTTGCATATTTCCTGAAATTGGTAAAATGGTAGAGACTAAGATTTTTCTACTTTGCTCCAAACCTCCTGCTTTATAGATCCTCTTCTGTTCTGTTCTCCCCCATAGGAGGGAAGGGGCTATCTTTTTTTTTTTAACCTATATTTGCATTTCTAGGTTCAGCACAATGCCTGACACATTTTTGTTGTCGTTAGATGCTTTCAGTCATGTCTAATTCTTTCTGACCTCTTTAGGGGTTTTCTTAGCAAAGATACTGGAGTGGCTTGCCATTTTCTTCTCTAGCTCATTTGATAGTTGAGGAAACTAAGGCAAAACAGGCCTTAGTAACTTACCTGAATCACTTGTTAGTGATACTTACACAATTAGTAAGTGTATGAGGTCACATTTAAACTCACGTCTTTCTGATTTCAGGCCCAGAACTCTTTTCACTGTGTCATCTAGCTAATCCTGTTCCTGATACATATGGTGGGTATGTATGTATGTATATGTATGTATATATATATATATATATATATATATATATATTTACATACACATATACATTCACATACATATATGTTTTTCTTTTCAACTATCCAAAAGAACACACCTAACAATTCTTAAAGAGATTTGGAACCAGTGCTTAATAGAAATCTAATTGTATATTAAATTTGGGAATGTTAATTTTTTTTTTTTTTGCTTTTTGCTGAGGCAATTGGGGTTAAGTGACTTGCCCAGGGTCACACAGCTAGGAAGTGTCTGAGACCAAATTTGAACTCAGGTCCTCCTGACTTCAGGGCTGGTGCTCTAACCACTGCGCCACCTAGCTGCCCCCGGAATGTTAATTTTTTTGTAACATTGTTAGATTCACTTTTGTTAAAATTCACAGGACAGCAGAAGTAGAAAAATAATCAGTCAGGGTGGGAAGGAAAGAGGGTAGGAAAAGGGGTAGAAAGGTATAGAAATGTAAGATCTTCGATTTTCTAATCCCCACAGGATGAAACCTAGCAAACAATGCAAATGCCTTTAGCAGAAATGTAGTGTTCATAGAACAAAACATTTCCCTTGCACCTATTTGGGAAGGATTGCTGAACACAGTTTCCAATTTATAGCCTCTTTAAACTCAGAAAAATGCCTAGTTGAGCCATGTACTAATGACCTTTCTCTCTTGGGTCTTTGTGGGAAAATGATGGAACGTCAAAGGACAAAAATAATGGGTGGATTGTTGGAGCTAAAAATTTGTAATTTTTTCCCCATTGTTTCATGGTCATTCTGGATTGTAATTGAATTCTGCTGTACTGCCCTGCTTGGATCATCATTGAGGAAGAGTTTGTGAGAACTCTATTTTTATAACCCTAAATATTCTTATGCAGTTGTCATCAGGTTGTTACTTTAAAATCACATTCGGTCGTACATAATGTTACAGCAAAACACACCTGACATGCTCATTAAAACAAATATCACATTTGCATAATCACTGTCAGCAGACAGATCCACACATAGAGAGGCATCAGGAAAACTAATGAAGCTTCATTCCATCAGCCACTCTAGGCATGGAACATACCGTCCAAGAACTTTCACATGGATCTCACAGCTCCCTCCTTTCAATTCCTTTTATTGCGTCCCTCTTCCCATTTTAAGACTCACTGGTAGTCTTAGAGGGAATGTTGCTATGGATGAAGAAAGCTAATAAATTGGGAGGACTTCAATTAGTATTAATATTATTTATGGATAAACATACCCTTAGCATAACATAGGGTTTCAAGATATCTTGGAGTTAATAGGCTAGACTTTTTTTTTTTTTGCTGAGACAATTTGGGGGTTAAGTGACTTGCCCAGGGTCACACAGCTAGGAAGTGTGAAGTATCTGAGATCACATTTGAATTCAGAGCTAGTGCTCTATCCACTGCACCAACTAGCTGCTCCCCTAGATTTTTTTTCTTAAGGACCATATGCCTTAAACCCAAATCACTCTGGCTCTCATTGATTGACCAACAAAAGGTCCCAAGCCCAGCCCTACTTGGTCTTTGTTTGGGCCTTGATTGGCTCAGAATGTACATAAATAGCAATTGTTTCTGTTTTGACCAGAAATCCTGAGGGTCTTCCCTCCCACATTGATTTTTTTTTAATTAGATAACAAAGTGTGTTTTTTGCCTTATTTATTTATTTTTTTTTTATCTAGCCTTGATCATTGATTGGGCTTTGTCTTAGTCAAACTGAGACCTATTAAAGATCTTAGTTTAATGGATCCAACCATTCTGGAGAGCAATTTGGAATTATGCTCAAAAAGTTATCAAACTGTGCATACCCTCTGACCCAGCAGTGTTTCTACTGGGCCTATATCCCAAAGAGATTTTAAAGGAAGGAAAGGGACCCACATGTGCAAAAATGTTTGTGGCAGCCCTTTTTGTAGTGGCAAGAAACTGGAAATTGAAAGATGCCCATCAATTGGAGAATGGCTGAATAAATTATGGGATATGAATGTCATGGAATATTATTGTTCTGTAAGAAACGACCAGCAGGATGATTTCAGAGAGGCCTGGAGAGACTTGCATGAACTGATGCTGAGTGAAACGAGCAGAACCAGGAGATCATTATACACGGCAACAACAATACTATATGATGATCAGTTCTAATGGACATGGCTCTCTGCAACAATGAAATGTTTCAAACCACTTCCAATTGTTCACTGAAGAAAGTCATATACACCCAGAGAGAGGGATGTGAAATGTGGACCACAACATAACATTTTCATGCTCTTAATTGATGTTTGCTTGCATTGTGCTTCCTTTATCTGATTTTTCTTTCTTGTAGATGCGATTTTTCTTGCACAACAATGATAAGTGTGGAAATATGTATACATATATTCAATTTGTCAAGTATTTTAAAATAATTAACATGTAGTGGATATCCTGCCATCTAGGGGAGGGGTGGGGAGTAGGGAGGAAAAATTTGTAACAGAAAGCTTTGTAAGAGTCAATGTTGAAGAATTACCCATACATATGTTTTGCAAATAAAAAGCTTTAATAAAATAAAATAAAATAAAGATCTTAGTTTAAAAAGGCCAAGGTCTCCCACTGCATTCAGGGCCATCTCCAGTTGTTCTGATCTTTATTTGATCACTGGACCCAGATGGCTCCGTAGGAGAAAGTGAGACTGGTGACTCTGAACAGCCCTCCCTCCCTTCAGCCCAATTCACTTGTGTGTCATGGCATCACCTTCCAGAAGTCATGGTCATCTTTAAAAATGAAGGACAAACAACAACATTTCAAGAGGGTCTATTGATAAGCTGGACCAAAAGTGGGGCAACCAAGATGGTGAAAACTTTTTATAAACCATCATTAGAGGAACAATTTGAGGGACTTGGTGATATTTTACCTGAAGAGAAGATTTTTAAAATATCATTGATCTTTAAATAGGATTGTGGAAGAGATGTCATATGGAAGAGATTAGATTTATTGTTCTTGTTCCCTTATTCCCAATTTACTTGCCATATGATTTTTTCCCCTTGAGGCAATGGAGGTTAAGTGACTTACCCAGGGTCACACAGCTAGGAAGTATTAAGTGTCTGATACCAGATTTGAACTCAGGTCCTCCTGACTTCAGGGCTGGTGCTCTATCCACTGCGCCACCTAGGGGCCCCTGCCATATGATTTTAAGGCAAGTCAATCTCTCTTGTGTCTCAGTTTACACCTCTGTAAAGTGGGGGAATGAACTAGATAGTTTTTAACAATTCTGCTTCTACTTCTAAATCCTAAGGTCCTGTGGCTAAGAGTGAAAATTACAGAGAAGTAGCTTTGAGCCTGAGTAATGGGCTTCTGGTGCATGTGCATACCCTATGAGCTCGCTCAGCTGATGTAATTCTTCCATTTGGAGAACACTAGGGAGTTTGCTTCTAGAAAAATTGTGATGATGGAGCATGGGCAGACATTACATCACTGGCTTCTAGTAATTTAACTATTTGGTGAAGAGGAATCAATCCCTTGGACTGGATTCAGAGGCATTCAGATAAGCTTCCTTTAGTCTCTCCAAGGTACTTCCCTTACTTATCATCATAATATTCCCAGAAGTAGGCTCCTTTGCATCTTCCAGTCTTCCACAAGGAGTGCCTGAATAAGTTGTTAGGGTCTACCTGTGTTCCAGACAACTATTACAATAGAATTAACCTCTGATTGAGGGTCCTACTCTGAAATAGACTATATTATGAATAGTCTATTTCTACTGAAACTTGTGGCATAGATGCTGGGTAAAGCTAGGGATCTTGTAGAAGGGAGTAGTATTGCATGGAATAGGTAGATGGATTTATTAACCTTGTCTCTTCTATTTTAAAATAATCTATGATTGTGGCAGCCCTTTTTGTAGTGGCTAGAAACTGGAAACTGAATGAATGCCCATCAATTGGAGAATGGCTGAATAAATTATGGTATATGAATGTTATGGAATATTATTGTTCTGTAAAAAACGACCAGCAGGACGATTTCAGAGAGGCCTGGAGAGACTTGCATAGACTGATGCCGAGTGAAGTGAGCAGAACCAGGAGATCATTATACACGGCAACAACAATACTATATGATGATCAATTCTGATGGACATGGCTCTCTTCAACAATGTTTCAAACCAGTTCCAATTGTTCACTGAAGAAAGCCTTATACACCCAGAGAGAGGGATGTGAAATGTGGACCACAACATAACATTCTCATACTCTTGATTGATGTTTGCTTACATTGTGTTTCCTTTATCTGATATGTCTTTCATGTAGATATGATTTTTCTTGCACAACAATGATGTGTGGAAATATGTATACATATATTCAATTTGTCAAGTATTTTAACATAATTAACATGTAGTGGATATCTTCCATCTAGGGGAGGGGTGGGGAGTTGGGGGGAAAAATTTGTAACAGAAAGTTTTGAAAGGGTTAATGTTGAAGAATTACCCATACATATGTTTTGCAAATAAAAAGTTAAAAAAAATCTATGATTCTAATTTAAGAAAAAACCCAAAAATAATAGCCCCACACCTCAATTACCATTAAAAATGTAAACAAATACCTTCTTCCTCCTACTGGAATGGTCTTCTTTGTTTCTCTGTGGATAAATTACATACCTGACAAGGTTTGTCAATCTACACTTTAATGCAATTTGGGGAATTGTGGTGGGAACAATACCCTTTCCCCTACTCACTTTCCCCTACCTCTGGGGGCTAATGTTGGGGTTATTTTGACATATATTCCTGGTCTACTGGGTAAAAAAAAGGATAGGACAAAGGGACTAAAGCTTCTCAGGCTGAGCACAGATGAACATCCTGAACCACACTGGGAAATTGTATTTAGTTGAATTTATGCTTTATTTTGGACAAATATTTCTTCCCTTCTCTGAATGTCCATACCTTGCTATGACGGCTTTAGCAAATCATCTTTTGTTAACTGTTAGAAGCATTGTGAGTGTCTCATTTTGTTCTAATTTCAGCCTTAAATTACCAAGGGACTAGGCCAAGTCAAACTGAGCTCATGACAGGAATGATTTTGCTTCTCTCTGACGCTCTCTCCTACCAAGCGGGGAAGGTATTTTTTCTTCTGGAATGACTTCAACTGGATGACATCTGAAGTCCCTTGCATGCAAATCCCAGGATTCAGTGGTATTGATAGATCCTAGACAACCTTTGAGGACAGTAGGTAGGAAGTGCTGGACATACAAATATAAGCAAAAAGAGACACTCCCTGCTTTCAAGAATCTCGAAGGCATGAGGTGGAGGACCACACACAAAAGGGATCCTAAGGAGATGTGCATGTGGGAGGGCAGGTTGGAGAGCTGGGAGGGCTGCTAAAAACAGGGGCATGGATTTGAATTCTAGAAGCCAGGAACAGGGCTGGGAGGGGAATGAAGGCTGACCTGAGCCCTGGACAAAAGGGAGGGATCTCACCAGTGATAGAAGGGGATGGGCCCTACAGAGCCAGGAGGCCCAGGCCCTGTAGGAAATTCTAGGATAGGACCCTGTGGTTTAAAAGTGAGTTTCAAGGGGGCAGCTAGGTGGTATAGTAGATAGGGCACCAGCCCTGAAGTCAGAAGGACCTGAATTCAAATCCTGCCTCAGACACTTAACACTTCCTAGCTGGGTGACCCTGGGCAAGTCACTTAACCCCAATTGCCTTGGCAAAAAAAAAAAAAAAGTTTCAAGTTCCTACCTCCAGTATATACTTTGTGTCACTCTGGATAAGATACTAAATTTCTTATTATTCTCTAAGACTAAATTACAGACAAGGTGCCAGTCTGTATTGGGAGAAGGAGGTTTTTCACTTGAGACTTCCCTATAACCTAGCTCTCATCCTTGTCATTATGGCTATCCAGGAAAGATAATAGTATTTATACGTCAGGATTTGAAAAACTTGATAGAACTATAGTGTTCTCCGTCTCTTTCTCCCTCCCTCTCTCCCTCCCTCCCTTCCTCCCTCCTTCCCTCCCTCCCTCCTTCCTTCCTTCCTTCCTTCCTTCCTTCCTTCCTTCCTTCCTTCCTTCCTTCCTTCCTTCCTTCCTTCCTTCCTTCCTTCCTTCCTTCTTTCCTTCCTTCCTTCTTTCCTCCCTCCCTCCCTCCCTCCCTCCCCCTTCCTTCCTTCCTTCCTTCCTTCCTTCCTTCCTTCCTTCCTTCC
>JAJPUD010001158.1:168561-283657 GCA_023553655.1 Myrmecobius fasciatus | reverse complement strand
GGCAGCCCTTTTTGTAGTGGCTAGAAACTGGAAATTGAATAGATGCCCTTCAATTGGAGAATGGCTGAATAAATTATGGTATATGAATATTATGGAATATTATTGTTCTGTAAGAAATGGCCAGCAAGATGATTTCAGAGAGGCCTGGAGAGACTTACATGAACTGGTGCTGAGTAAAATGAGCAGAACCAGGAGATCATTATACATGGCAACAACAGTACTATATGACGATCAATTCTGATGGACATGGCTCTCTTCAACAATGAAATGTTTCAAACCACCTCCAATTGTTCACTGAAGAAAGCCATATACACCCAGAGAGAGGGATGTGAAATGTGGACCACAACATAACATTCTCATACTCCTTGATTGATGTTTGCTTACATTGTGTTTCCTTTATCTGATATATCGTTTGTGTAGACAAGATTTTTCTTGCACAACAATGACAAGTTTAGAAATATGTATACATATATTCGATTTGCCAATATTTTAACATAATTAACATGTAGTGGATATCCTGCCATCTAGGGGAGGGGTGGGGAGTTGGGGGAAAAATTTGTAACAGAAAGCTATGTAAGGGTTATTGTTGAAGAATTACCCACACATATGTTATGCAAATAAAATAAAAAAATAAAATTAAAAAAAATCATGTCATAGCAAATTAACCTTCTTTCCTTTTTTTTTTTTAAACAGTTGTAAGACTGATAGAGGTATATGATAGACATTGCATCTCTGGATCTTGTCATAGTCTCTAATATCCTTGTGCATAAGATGGAAAGATGGAATTTAGATGATGGTACATTAAATTTGGAACCGTTGGAATAACCAGATCCAAAGAGTAATTATTATAGAATCAGTGTCAACATGACAATGTCCAAATCTTAAATGAAGTGCCCTAGGGACCTGTCCTTGTTCCTGTTTTATTCCACAGTTTAATTAATGGCATCTGGTTCATAGATAGCGTGGCAAATGGTGGTGAGAGGATAATAAAATTAGGATTCAAAAGATCCTGACAATCTAGAATGTTAGGCTGAATTTAATGAGATGAAACTCAATAGAGAAAAGTGAACTTAAAAAAAATGACCTAAAGAGCAAACTATGGCCCCAGGTCATAGTTTACAAACTCCTGAGCTAAAACATTCATATGATTAGTAATATATGTATATATATATATATATACACACATATATATATATATGTATATATATATTGTTTTGTTTTGTTTTGTTTTGTTTTTGAATAGCTGTTTTCTAAAACTGCCTCTCTCATTTTTTCTTGATTAGTTTCAGCCGTCCCAATGGATTATTTCTACCCAAAACAAAGTGATATCTTGCTTTAAAAAATGAAATCAAGATAATTAAATTTAATTATTAAAATTAAAAAAAAATCTATACTAGTACAGAATGATGAATGTAGATTTAGATATCAACATGAAAAAGATTTGGGGTTCTCAATGGACTGCAAGTTCATTTTAAGTCCAGTTGTATGTGGCAGCCCCCCCAAAAGTGAATGCAGTTAGCTGTATTAATTGAGCCCAAAGGGACTGAAAGGGTAAGTAGAGTAGTTTAGTAGGAAAGTAACATAGAGCATCAAGGGACAAAAAGTGAAAATTAATGAAACTGGGAACAATTAAAGTCAAAGGAAAAGTCCAAACAATACAAATAACCTATCACAGTTTCATCTTACTGAGCTGGAATAATCTTGTGCTTTTAAATCATGTCTGGTCCATTAGATGATTCCTTCGTGGGCCATTAATGTGTGAGGCTCAGTTTCACTTTTGTATTCTGAAAGGGAGGATGGTACCTACTACCTCCCTTTGGCATAAATGTGTGATTTTCTAAGTAGTAGGCTCAAAAAATCAAAAGATTCTTTTTTGAAAGCCTGAGGGTGGCATCCTTGTATAACTCAGAATGCTGACTCAAATGGGAGGTTCAGCTTTTTCCTTTTGGAACTTTTCAGGACTAGAAGTTGCTTCAGGATATCTAGATTTCATAGAGGGTTCTATTACTCTATTACTTAAACTAGCTTTAGACAAATTTAGCTTCAGACAATTCCTTCTCATTCTTAGAGTTGTGAATCTGGTCTTCCACAATACTGAGGGAAGTGGGAGTTGATGTATTCAACTGTTGTGGGAAGGAAAGGGGGAGGAAAAGGATAGAGACATTAAAATGCATATAAAAGATGAATATTTGGGGCAGCTAGGTGACACAGTGGATAGAGCACCAGTCCTGAAGTCAGAAAGACCTGAGTTAAAATCTGTCCTCAGACACTTAACATGTCCTAGCTGTGTGACCCTGGGCAAGTCACTTAACCCCAATTGCCTCAGGAAAAAAAAAAAGATGAATATTTTTATTTTTATAGAAGTACAAACATAAAAAAAATATATAAACATGTATATATAAGTACTTATATACACATACACACAGACATATACCCACTTTGAATCAGAAAGTTGAATGCCTTCTTGAGAAATTCAGATTTTATGGAATAATATTGAATTTTATTTGCTGTTCACAAAATTGATCAATCTCTATACCTTTACAGGCTATCTCATAAGACTCTTCCTTCTAACTTCTATTTCTTGGAATTCCTAATTTTGTTCAAGGTTCAACTTATTTTTTACATTCTTAATGAGAACCTTCCTGCACTACCTAGTTGTTAGTATATTTCTCTCTGACCTTCCCCTAACCTTCTACTTTATTTATTTATTTTGCATACATTTTATATTTTTCTCTGTGCATATATTTCTCCCCAAATAGAATGAAAGTTTCTTGAAGGCAGTGATTATTTTAATTGTCTTTTTACTTAGCACCTCTTAGGTAGTAGACATTTATTAAATGCTTATGAAATTGAATGGATATTTATTAATGACCCATAATATGTACAAGGCATTGTGTTTTGTTTCTGGAATACAAAGAGATATATTACAGGTTTTGTTATCAAAAGACTTGGAATCTAACTAGATATATAACAAAGTCTTACACCCAGATAAGCCAAATACAAGGGGGAACATGCTAAATACAGAAGGCAGGCAAATACAGTACAGATAAGCTGCTATGGGAAATTTTAAGAGGAATAATTTTCTGCTGGGGAAGGGGAAAATTTCATGAAGGACATGTTCCTGAATCAGTCTTTAAAACATCTGAAAGACTTTAATAAATGGAGATGGGGATAGCAGAGGAGTTCTTTCCTCTGGGGGGGGATAATATGAGCAAAGGCATAAATAGAGATGGCAAAGAGTGGAATAAGAACAGGAGAGGGAATATAATCTACTTTTGCTATAATGTAAGTATACCAAGTGGAGTCATTTGAGAGAAGGCTGGATAAATTAGATTAGGGAGAATCTTGAATGCCAGAGTCAGGGCTTCATATTTAATTCTATAAACAATTCGGGGTTATACAATAAAGGTTTTTGAATAGAGATTAGAGCAGTGCATTAGGAAGAATATTTAGATAATGATAAGAAGCATGGATTGGATTTAAAAGCAGAAAGATAAATTAAGAGATTGTTACAAGTCTATTACATTTTTGTAGCCTTGACAATCTGACTGGTTGGAGATGGAACCTCAGAGTCGATTTAATTTGCTGTCCTCTAATCATTACTGATGTGGAACATTTTTTTTCACATGCCTATTAATAATTTGGATTTTTTCCCTTGAAAAATGACTTCACATCTTTTGATCACTTATCTTTTGGGGAATAGCTCTTATTCTTATAAATTTAAATCATTTCCTTGTATATTTTGAAAAATAAACTTTTTATTAGAGAAACTAACCACAATTTTTCCCCAAACTGTTTTCTTTATAATTTTAGCTCTATCTTTTATTTGTATAAAAACTTTTATGTTTATATAATTAACTTAGTTTATGTAAGAGAAAATGAGGTTCTGAACTAGGATGGTTTCAGTGGGAGTATAAAAGAAAAAGATGGATTTGAGAGGTATTGCCAAAGTAGAATTGAGAGTTTAGCAACAGATTGGATATGAGGGTAGAAAAGGGAGAGAGAGCCAAAGGGAATTTTGAGATTATGAGCCTGAATGACTGAGAGTCGATTGTACCATCAACAGAAAGACAAAAGTCAAGGGGAGGGATAGGTTTTGGAATGAACTTTTAAAGATTCTGAAACATTAGTAGTATAAAGACCTGGGAGCTAAAGGGTAGAACTGGGAGGTAGATTGTAGCTGATCTTTCTAATAATGATTAGAGATAGGTATTGGTAACTCCTGGATAAGGAAATTCCTTCAACCAGTGCAATTGGCATTTACTCTGCAACTTAAGGTAGAGTGATTCGACCCTGGTCACATACCTATTATATTTCAGAATCTTCCTATTTCAAACCCAGATTTTCCTGACTCTGAGTCCAACTCTCTATCTATTATGCCATAATAAGAACTATTCTTAAATGAAACAGATTGCTTAGGGAAATAGGAACTTTCTTGGAGGCAGCATAGTTCAGGGGAATGCATGCTGTGTACCTAGTATAAAATACTTATTATTAGTGGTTTTTGGGTAAAACACTCCAGTTCTTTGTATCTTATATCCTCATTTGTAAAATGAGGGAATAGAACTGGATGACTGCTAAGGTTCCTTCTAAACTCTAAATTTGCTTTATTCCCTCTCATAGTTCCTATATTCACATTACTGGAGGTGACTGTAAATATAGTGTTGACAGGAATTTAGGAAATCAGATAGTCCAAACTCCTCATTTTCAAATAGGGGCTGGATAACCATTTGGGCCTCTGAGATTCTACCCCTAAAATTCTTTGATTCTAGTCTGCTACATTTCATGTGAATCCATGCAAGATTAGCCAAAGGCTAAGGATTTAAGAGCAAGAATTTATTGGGGACTTGAACTCTTCAGGGTGAAAAATGTCAAAGAAATATACACACACAAAAAAAGCAGCAGAAGGTTTTCCAAAGCATAACCAGTTAGCAGACCTGGAAAATAACTTTTTGTCATTTTTCTGCTCAGTGTGATAGGAGTTATTTTCACTACTCATTTCATGGGTTTTCTTGGCTTGGTTGCCATTGGGGATGATTTAGTATTTTCTCTTCCCCCTCCTTCTTTCTTTTTATTCCTTGCCAGGAGATTATTCAGAAGTCAATGGGAAGATTCTAATAAATTGGTATCTGTGGACCATGGGGATCATTCTCTTTGTTTTCTAATTTTGGAAACTGTTTGGCAAATCAGTTTCTACTCAGTGACTGAAAGATATTGTGGACATGAGCTGATCCTTCCTTGATGTTGAGCAGAGGAAGCCTCATATTGCTAAAGGTAAGGGGAGAGAAAATAAGAAGTGACGTGGTCAGAAGTTCCATAACAAACTAGAAGGAATTAGAACCCAGAATATGGCTGCATACTCCAGCTGCAGTCATGGTTACAGACATTGGACTTTCCAATCTTATAGGTAAGTTGATTCAAAAAGAAATATATTGAACTGTTAGGCAAATTTTGAAGGTGTTTCTGTATCACACTTCCATTATCTAGGGAAACCAATATCACATTAACATTTTGGTTTAGTGTTGGAGAAATCTATATATCTATACTTATTTCTTTCTATCTGTATCTAATTTGTATATATATCTATATCTATGTATCTGCTTATATATCTTTGCATCTATCTGAGATTCAATCATTCAACAAACATTTATGTGCCAGGTACTGAGGATAATTCATAAAATTTCACACTTAACAAAAATGAAATAGTTCCTAACCTCAAGGAGCTTACATTCTATAGAGAGAATGTAATGTGTGTTACACATTAGATAGATAGTAGATAGAAAATTAATACATACTAACAAGTTCAAAATAACCATTGAGTGGCGACACTTTTAGCTTGGGGAGTTAGGAAAAGCCTGATGCAGGAGGAAATAAAATAGAGACTGCATATCACAAAGTAGGGCTTTCAGATGTACCAAGTTTGTTGGTAATTAATTATATGGTTGCTTTAAAAAACTCTTTTGTTTTGTGGCATTGCTTTTGTTTAACTGATTTTTAGTGCCTCATGACATAAGTCTTTTATAACATTTTAAGGAAGGTGGTTACATTTCATAAGTGTGAGGGCAACAGATTTATTTTCTATTAATTGGACATGCACAATTTTCTTTTTGTAGGACTGTGACTCTTCTCCTGCATCACAATGCTCATTCTGAGCTGTCTTTAAACAATTTACTGCAAAAAAAAGGAGATGTAGTTTGGGCTGCAGATCTGCTTCTAATCAAAGAGATGTCTTTAAAATTGTCTAGTGCAACCATAGCTTGATGGTCATGCTTTTTATTAACTTATTCCTGACAGGATATTTGGGGAAGGGGAGCAGGCATGAGGGGCAAGGCCAAAGCTTTGGCGGCTCTAATTTGTGAATATTTTAATGCCATTTAAATAGGCTCCCTTTCATCACATAATTTCCTTCCAATGACATCTACTGAAACCACTTGTCTCATTTTTTCAAATCAAAGCTTCCTAAGCAAAAAGCCTTGGAAAATGAATAGCCCTTGAAGCCCCATTATTCACCAGGGGAAGAAATGCAGCAGCAATTTTCAGGAGATGGAAAGTACTTAAGTCTTGTAGCTAATTCTTCTTTCAACTAACCTCTCCATGGCTGTTGTTCAAGCCAGGCTTTTAAAAAAAATGTTCCCATAGTTGCTTCTAGGGAAATAACCTCATGATTTCAGACTTACTTCTTCTGATAAGCACCTACATTTTCCTCCAAAAGGCAGGTTGCTGGCTGTCCATCAGCACAGCCTGGGCTCCAGCTGGTTGGTTTGAACCCAGAAATCATGAAGGTTGCAGCAGAGGAATGTAGTAGCTCAGACCATCAGTCCACACTGGGCGGTTGCCCAGACATTTTTAGTCAGTATATTTCATCAGGAAAAGGCTTGCAGCTGACATGTTCTTTCTAGCCGTCTGTTCACTCTTAGCCATAATTTTTTATTTTTTTATTTTTTTGGGGGGGTAAGGGTGGGTGGGATGTTTAGACATGTTGATATTTCACAGGGAGATCATTATTGTTGGAAGCTGTTACTGTGCCTAGTACAGCTGTCAACAGAGAACTTAAATCTGCCCTTGCTATGGCATTTTCCTTTCTAAAAACTTTAGCAAGTGAACTTATTTAATTCATTTGTTCTTTCTTTCACTTCTTCATTCAACAAGTTTTTAGTGAGAACCCATTTTGTGCCCAGCATAGTGCCAGGCACTAAAGGAAATAAAACACTAAGTTTTCTTAGCAGGATCTTAAATATGCCCCATCAGGGATTAGTGATCAATAGATAAATAAATATTTATTAAGTGCCTACTGGGTGTCAAGCACTGGGGATGCAGAAAGAGTCACTGTCCTTGCCCTCAAAAAGCTTACAATCTAATCTGGGAAACAACATGCAAGCAAATATATACAAAGCAATCCAGGATAAATAGGAGATAATTAACAAAGGGAATGCCCTGGAATTAAGAAAGGTTGGGGAAGACTTCTTGTAGAAAGTAAGATTTTAGATGGGACTTAAAGAAAGCCAGGGAAATCAGTGGTCAAAAGAAGGGAAGCAGAGCATTACAGGTACAGAGGACAGCCAGAGAAAATGTCCAGAGCCAAGAAATGGAATATCTTGTTCATGGAATATACAGGAAGCCAGTGTCACTGGATCAAAGAGGATGTGTTGAGGAGTCAAGTATAAGAAGAATGGAAAGAAAGTGGAGGACTGGGTTATGAAAACCTTTGAATGCCAAACAACATTTTGTTTTTACTCCTGGAGGCAATAGGAAGCTACTAGAGTTTGTTCAGTAGAAGGATGACATGGTTAAATCTGTACTTTAGGAAAATCACTTCGGGGACTGAATGGAGAATGGATTGAAGAGGAGTGAAACTTGAGGCAGGCAAACTTACCAGCAGGCTATGATAACAGTCCAGGTGTGAAGTATTGAGAGTATGCAGCAGAGTATGGCAAGAGGAAAGAATGGCTAGTGAATAGGAGCTGGCCTGTGAGAGAATTGAGAGATCACAGTATGTTTGAAGAATATGAAGGGTTTTGTAAAGGATGGCAAAGGGAGAGGTGAAAAGCCAATTGATCATGATTGAATAAAGGGATTTTTGGAATTCTTGGTCATAGAGGTGGTACATTTGTGGATGATAGCAAGATCAAGGCTATTACTAAGTTTGTGTATGGGTGAAGTGGAGTGTAAGAGTGAGTAGATAGGTTGAGGCACTGAGTGCTTAGAATGTTTGAGAGAGAATCAATATGAATATTAAAATTCCCAAGTTTAAGGGCAGGAAGTGGGGAAGAGAGAAAAACTGAGCCAAGAATCTAATTCATTTAGGAAGGAAGAGGAATAACCCGGGAATCTGTAGACAGTAGTTACCAGGATTTTGACTGGGTAGTAGAGACAAAGAACATGAAACTAAAAGGAAGAGAGGTTACTGGGAGTGGAGGAAGAGGAAAGACTTTTAAAAAATGACATGCCACTAGATGATGGACTAGTGGTAAAGAATAGAAAGTACATTTTCAGTCATGGTGGATGTGTTTATTTATTTATTTATTTTTTGCTTCACTATTAATTTTTAAAAAAAAAACAAAGGAAGACTTCTGTATGGAGGGAGAACCAAATTGTAGGATAGGGATAGTGGTGCAAAAATGGAGGTAAAAGGACATCAATAAACAAAAGAAAAAAGTTCAGAAGGGAACATATTCAAATTTTCACTTGATTTCAACTGTGTTAAACTTAAAAATGTGATCAAAGTTCATGGTTTCATTATGCAATTGGTTTTTTTTTTTTTTTTTGGTTACTTCAACAACAACCAAAAGATGCAGTATGCCAAGGAACTGGCATTGTGAATCGATTGAATATCAGGGAGAGAGGTAGCAATGTGAATTCCTTAGAATGCAGTGCAGGAGTGTAAGGTGCCTATGTACCAGTATGGTCTTGGTGCATTTTATAGAAAGAAAGTGAGATAAGTTAGAGCAGACTGAGCAAATTGTATTAGGTTAGATATTATCTGCTGGTTGCACTATTACCTTCATTTTCCAAAATGTGAACAATGGTTCATATTTAAGATTTTTTTTTTTCCTGTCAGGGCTGGCTTCTACAAGTACAGGTTAAGATGCAAGGTTTAAGAAAGAGAGCAAGATTTTCTACTGTCATTTTTTACCTTGCTATTCAGATTTTACCTCCTACAGAACTTGAATTATTCTCTTATCCCCCAGGCACTGGTCTTTAGAAATAAATATGGTGACTGTACATATATAATCTATATCAGATTGCTTGCTATCTTGCAGAAGGGGGGAGATAAGGAAGGAAGAGAAAAATTTGGAACTCAAAATCTTACCAAAATGAATGTTAAACATTATTTTTACATGTAATTGGAAAAAATAAAATACTTTTAAGTGAAAAAATAAATTGATATAGACATGGTCATCATTTAACAATTACATAAAATTAGTCATATTGAGAATTGATTGTTATTCATTTGTTGACATTTATTGCATGCCTCATAGGTGCCAGGAGCTATACTATGCTGTGGGAGCTACACATATGAAAAAGAAAAGAAAAGAGGGGATACCTCTTTTGGTATGGTCTTTTTGACACAATCCATGCCCTGAAGGAATTACAGTCTAATATAGGAGGTGAAAATACAAGGTAGGTAGCCCAAGTTACCTAAGAAAGACTGTGTTTTCAGAGGAAGGAGACTTTTTTTTTCCCTTAAGCAAGAAGATCAGAGAAGACTCTAAGGAGATGATAATTTAATTTTGCCTTGATGGAAGTATTGGATTTTAGCTGGCCAGGGATGTCCCTTCAGGTAGAGGGCAAGATGGAATAAAGTAAAGAGGCAGGTTGTTGTTTTTTTTTTTTTTTAATTAAAGCTTTTTATTTGCATAACATATGTATGGGTAGTTCTTCAACACTGACCCTTATAAAGCTTTCCATTACAAATTTTCCCCTCTAGTCTCCTCGCCTCCCCTAGATGGCAGGAAGTCCACTACATGATAATTATATTAAAATACTTTACAGGTCGAATAGATGTATACATATTTCCACACTTATCTTGCTGTACAAGAACAGTCATATCTACATGAACAAAAAAATAACTGAAGAAGGAAACACAATGCAAGCAAACATTGATAGAGAGCATGAAAATGACATGTTGTAGTCCATATCTCAAATCCCTCTCTCTGAGTGTATATAGCTTTCTTCACTGAACACTTGGAACTGGTTTGAAACATTTCATTGTTGAAGAGAGCCATGTCCATCAGAATTGATCATCATATAGTATTGTTGTTGCTATGTATAATGATCTCCTGGTTCTGCTCATTTCACTCAGCATCAGTTCATGCAAGTCTCTCCAGGCCTCTCTGAAATCGTCCTGCTGGTCATTTCTTACAGAACAATAATATTCCATAACATTCATATACCACAATTTATTCAGCCACTCTCCAATTGATGGGCATCCATTCATTTTCCATTTTCTAGCCACCACAAAAAGGGCTGCCACAAACATTTTTGCATGTGGGGCCCTTTCCTTCCTTTAAGGTTTCTTTGGGATATAAGCCCAATAGAAACATGGGTCAAAGGGTATGCATAGTTTGATAGCTTTTTGAGCATAGTTCCAAATTGCTCTCCAGAATGGTTGGATCTGTTCACAATATCACCAACAATGTACCAGTGTCCCAGTTTTCCCCCATTTCCTCCAACATTCGTCATTTTCTTTTCCTGTCATTTTAGCCAATCTGACAGGTGTGTAGTGGTACCTCAGAGTTGTCTTAATTTGCATTTCTCTGATCAATAGTTATTTGGAGCACCTTTTTATATGACTAGAAATGGTTTTAATTTCATCATCTGAAAATTGTCTCTTCATATCCTTTGACCATTTATCTATTGGAGAGTGGCTTGAATTCTTATAAATATGAGACAATTCTCTATATATTTTAGAAATGAGGCCTTTATCAGAACCCTTAAATGTAAAGATGATTTCCCAATTTGTTGAGGTAGGTTGTTTTTGATAAAGTAGAACAGTTTGCCTGTGATCTATTGGACTTTTTTGGTTTCAGCCTCAAACTATTTTATGAGGATGGGATTTATTATCTGTTTTGCCAGACTGGACTTCATTTCTTTGAACAGGATTAGAAAATTTGGTTTTGGAGACGAGTACTGTTGTTGGTACAAGCACCCAATGAAATCCTTGTGTTCTGTGCCGTTGCAACTATCACCTGAGTGTTATCACCTGATAGCCCAACACTGTTTTAACCATGTTAGCAAAAGTTGTGAGTGTGCCAGAAGACCCAGGACTATCTATTTGTGTGATTCAATCTGATTCCCAAATTTTATTCAATTCCAAATAAATGTAGGTATTCCTTTTGATGGTGATTTTTTTCAGAATTCATAAATGATATTGTGCTAATTGCATTGAGTCCTGAAATGTGACATATCATCTTTTTTTCTCCTTTATTAAAACTTTTTATTTTTCAAAACATATGTGTGGACAATTATTCAACATTAACCCTTGCAAAACCTTGTGTTGCAATCCCTCTTATTCCCCCCCCCAGATGGCAAGTAATCCAATATATGTTAAACATAGTAGAAATATATGTTAAATACAATATATGCACACATATTTATACAATTATCTTGCCACAAAAGAAAAAATCAAATCAAACCAGAAAAAAAGAGAAACAAAATAAAATGTAAGCAAACAACAACAAAAAGAGTGAAAATATTATGTTGTGAACCAAACTCAGTTTGGCTCTCTTCATTACTAAACAATTGGAACTGGTCTGAATCATGTCATTGTTGAAGAGAGCGTGTCCATCAGAACTGATCATCGCATAATCTTCTTGTTGCCATGTATAAAGATTTCCTGATTCTGCTCACAGCATCAGTTTATGTAAGTCTCTCCAGGTCTCTCTGAAATCATCCTGCTGGTCATTTCTTACAGAAGAATAATATCCCATAACATTCATATACCATGACTTATTCAGCCATTCTCCAATTGATGGGAATCCATTCAGTTTCCAGTTTCTTGCCGCTACAAAAAGGGCTGCTATAAACATTTTTTTTCACATGTGGGTCCCTTTCCCTCCTTTAAGATTTCTTTGGGATATAAGCCCAGTAGAAACACTTCTGGGTCAAAGGATATGCACAGTTTGATAACTCTTTGGGCATAGTTCCAAACTGCTCTCCAGAATGTTGGATCCATTCACAGTTCCACCAATAATGTATTAGTGTCCCAGTTTTCCAACATCCCCTCCAACATTTGTCATTATCTTTTCCTTTGATCTTAACCAATCTGAGAGGTATGGTATCTCAGAGTTGTCTTAATTTGCATTTCTCTGATCAATAGTGATTTAGAGCACCTTTTCATATGACTAGAAATAGTTTCAATTTCTTCATCTGAAAATTGTCTGTTCCTATTCTTTGACCATTTATCAATTGGAGAATGGCTCAAATTTTTATAAATTTTAGAAATGAGGCCTTTACCAGAACCTTTGAATGTAAAAATGTGGTTTTTTTATTAAAGCTTTTTATTTTTCAAAACATATGTGTGGACAATTTTTTAACATTAGCCCTTGCAAAACCTTGTGTTCTAATTTTCCCTTCCTTCCCCCCATGCTCTCCCTTAGATAGCAGGTAGTCCAGTATATGTTAAATATGGTAGAAATATATGTTAAATCCAATATATGCATAGATATTTATACAATTATTGTGCTGTGCAAGAAAAATAAAATCAAACCAGTAAAAAAAAAAGAAGCAGCAGAATAAAATGCAAGTAAGCAATAATGAAAAGAGTGATAATGCTATGTTGTGAACAACATTCAGTTCCCACAGTCTTCTCTCTGAGTGTAAATGGCTTTCTTCATCATTGAACAATTGGAACTGGTTTGAATCATCTCATTGTTGAAGAGAGCCATGTCCATCAGAATTGATTATTGTATAATCTTGTTGCCGTGTATATTTTGGTTCTGCTCTGAATGTGAAAATATTTTCCTAGTTTATGGCTTCCCTTCTAATCTTATCTGCATTAGTTTTATTTGTACAATTTTTTTAACTTAATATAATCAAAATTATCCATTTTGTGGTCAATAATGATCTTCAGTTCTTCTTTGGTCACAAATTCCTTCCTCTTCCATAGGTCTGAGAGGAAAACTATCTTATGTTCTTCTAATTTGTTTATAATATCATTCTTTATATCTAGATTATGACATATCTTCTTAAAGATATTCATGATTAATCAAAAGAAGCTGGTCTATACATTCATACTGGAAAAGCAAAATGAATAAAAAACATATGTTGCCCAAATTTTGATATGTAGTTTGATGGAGAAACCCATGACTAAATATATCTGTTTATATACCTTCGACAGCATTGCAGATGTACAATGAATTGGATCAGAATTGAATAGGAAGAAGAGATTGAGTTGTATTAAATTTGGGAAATTCTTTGTACTTCCAATAATTCTAAACTATTCTATACTGGTAAAGGTCATTTTTTTTAACATGACTATTTTTTTTCTGATGAAGGGCAGCTAGGTGGCATAGTGAATAGAGTGCTGGGCTAGGATTTAGATATGTGACCCTAGGCAAGTCACTTAACCTGGTTTACCTCAGTTTCTTCATCTGTAAAATGAGCAAACAACTCTAGGATCTCTGCCAAAAAAATCCCAGATGTGGTACAAAGAATTAGACATGATTGAAAACAATTGAACAAGTTTTTCTGATGGTATTTCACTGGAAATCATAGAACATCATAATCTCAGATGGATCAAAATTGTATAAGACATATAGTAGAGGGGCAGCTAGATGGTGCAGTGGTTAGAGCACCAGCCCTGAAGTCGGGAGGACCTGAGTTCAAATCTGGTCTCAGACACTTCCTAGCTGTGTGACCCTGGGCAAGTCACTTAACCCCAATTGCCTCAGCAAAAAAAAAAAAAAAGACATATAGTAGATCTAAATATGTTGTATCAATTAAAAATAAAGCCAATGAAGTATAAATGATATTATATTCGATTTGTCAAGTATTTTAACATAATTAACATGTAGTGGATATCCTGCCATCTAGGGGAGAGGTAGGGAGTAGGGAGGAAAAATTTGTAACAGAAAGCTTTGTAAGGGTTAATGTTGAAGAATTACCCATATATATGTTTTGCAAATAAAAAGTTTTAATTAAAAAAAATAAAAAAGAAGTGTAAATGATATTATCAAGGATGTTTATGATTAGAAAAGGAGACACATGGGTCTTATGTCAAAATAGAAGTGTAAAAGATTTATAGTCAGAGTGGTGTATTGGTATCCATGAAATACTTAAAGAACCATAAGAGAGCCTTTAGTACATTGAATTGATACTCTAAAGGGAATTTATAGGTTAAGAATTGTCCAGGATTAGAAAGGCATGCACAAGCTGTGAGCCATACCATCAGGAATACCCAAGGAGTGATACCATGGTTCCATCTAAGTATCATGGAAAACTAATAAATAATTACCACTCATTGAAGAGCAGAGGTACTATAGTACAATGCAATAGTTCTCAAACCTTTTGGTATTAGGAAACATTTATACTTTTAAAAAATTATTGAAGATCCTACAAAGCTTTTGTTTATATGTTTATAGTATCGTATTAAAAAGTAAAACAGAAAAACAAACAATATATTAATTTATTTAAATAATAATACATTAATTTTATATTAGCATAAAATAAAATTTCAGTGAAAACTACTTTTTTCAAAACAAAATACTTTAGTGAGAAAAGTGATATTGTTTTATGTGTTTTTATGAATTTCTTTGATGAAAGGCTTGAAGGAAGAGAGTTGCAGTCTTATATTTGTTTCAGTCTATTGCATTATTATTTTGGTTGAAGTACATGAAGAAAATCCAATCTTAATCAGATATATAGTTGAAAAGTTAAGCAGTATTTAAATAGGCAAATAATATCTTAGTTATTGTATAGTTATTATGAAAAGAGTCTTGATCTTTTGGACTCCCTAAAAGGGACTTCATGATCTCAAAGGGTTCACAGAACAAACTTTTTTCCCTTTTGTAATATGTTCATTCGTTATTTTCATAACATTCTTTTAAAAATAATTTTGAATTCCAAATTTTCTCCCTCCTTCCTTCTCCTTTTCCTTCCCTACCAGTTGAGAAGGCAAGCAATTTATCAATTATATCTGTGAAGTAATGTAACACTTATTCACATATTAGCCATTTTGAAAAAAAAATACAAGCAAAAAACAGGAGGAAAGTGGGGAAAAAAGTGTGCTTCCATCTATACTCAGAGATGATCAGTTCTTTCTCAGGTGATGGATAGCATTTTTTATCATAAGTCTTTTGGAATTGTCTTAGATCTTTGTCTTAATCAGAGTAGCAAAGGTTGTTGTCATTGTGTACAATGTTTCTCCTGGTTTTACTTACTTCACTTTGTGTCAGTTCATATAAGTCTTTCCAGGTTTTTCTAATAGACTAGATTTTGAGAACCACTGGTATATAGAGGGCTAGTAGAAAGCT
The DNA here is from genome assembly GCA_023553655.1 of Myrmecobius fasciatus. Lineage (NCBI taxonomy): Eukaryota > Metazoa > Chordata > Mammalia > Dasyuromorphia > Myrmecobiidae > Myrmecobius > Myrmecobius fasciatus. Next base: position 268,184 of record JAJPUD010001158.1, on the reverse strand, counting down.
AGCTAGAAAGAAGACTTGGTTTCAAATCTTACCACCAACACTGATGGTGTGATTCTGGTACATCATTTAACCTATTAATGCTCTAGGTAACTCTCTAAGACTATAAGTTGTAGATATTTCCTTGTACCAACAAAATCATAGGTCTGGTCTTTAATCTTCATTGAAGAACATTTTAAGTTAAATGTATCACATTCAGAATTTCTGCTTCCCTTTGGAATTTTTCAAGTCTTCATGGAGAACTTTCTTTCTGTGATTCCAGCTCTGTCACCATACATTTCTGTTCAAAAAATCAACTTCATAAGTGGAAGATAAGAAGACGTATGGTTAGTCAGCAGCTCCTGTGGGAGGAGAAAGATCTATGATTCTTAAAAATCAGACCAAGTGGAACTGGTTGCCTCAATAGAGAGTGGGGTCCCCCTAATTAGAAGTCTTCCAGCAAAGGCTTTGGTGGATATTTTAGAAGAGATTCTTAGGAACAGATTTAACTAAGCAGTTCTTACATTTTGTGTGCGTGTCATATAGTCTAGTGAAGCCTATTGATCTGTTCTCAGAATAATGTTTTTAAATGTATAAAGGAAACCAATGCTATTTAAATATAGTTATTAAAATGTTTTTTTAGAAAACCAAATTTATGTTCTTATCTTGGATCAAAAAATAAATCTAATTAAAAGAGATAAGGAAGGAAATCATATTTTACTAAAGGGTACCATAGACAATGAAGAGGTATCAATACTAAACATATATACACCAAGTGGTATAGCATCCAAATTCCTAGAGGAGAAACTAACAGAGATGTAAGGAGAAACAGACAGTAATACTATACTAGTGGGGGATCTCAACCTTGCTCTCTCAGAATTAGATAAATCAAATCACAAAATAAATAAGAAAGAAGTTAGGGAGGTAAACAAAAGGCTAGAAAAGTTAGGTATGATAGATCTCTGGAGGAAATTGAATGGTTATAGAAGGGAGTATACTTTTTTCTCAGGGGTTCATGGAACTTATACGAAAATTGATCATGTGTTAGGGCATAAAAACCTCAAAATTAAATGCAGAAAAGCAGAAATAGTAAATGCATCCTTCTCAGATCATGATGCAATAAAATTCACATGTAATATAAGGCCAGGAGAAAATAGACCACAAGTTAATTGGAAATTAAATAATCTAATCCTGAAGAATGAATGGGTGAAAGAGCAAATTATAGACACAATTGATAATTTCATCCAGGAGAATGACAATAATGAGACAACATACCAAAATTTATGGGACATGGCTAAAGCAGTTATAAGGGGTAATTTTATATCTCTAGATGCTTACTTGCATAAAACAGAGAAAACCAAACTTATGGACACCAAGTTAAGAATTCCTGAAATAAATGAAAATAGAAATTTCTGTCAACTTTGGGATTCTGAAATTTTGATGGCATTTTATGGAACTTCTGGAAAGAAATCTTAAATCATTTAGATCTATCAGATATTCAAATACATAATGGGAAATGGGAAATCAGGACTTGTTATGGGTATTTTGGCTATTTCATAAATGCTGTTAGTATTTGCCTCATTTAGGGGAAAAGTTGTTATGTTTCTGTACTTAAAATGATGCCAGAATTGTAATCCTTCAATTTCTATTATGACTTTTTTCCAAAAAAGGTAACTATTTCACTTATAGAAAAAGCCCATTCATGTTGTTGAATTTTCCAATAGAAAGACATTTCCCAGAAAGTCAAATAATTATTCACTTCTGAGTCTAGGTTAATAGCATATGACAGTGACCATTAACCAAGGCTTTCTAATCAACACTGTACCTTAGAGCACTGGAACTGTGTTAGTCACATAACACCAGATGGCATAGAGGCACCAATTATTTACTACTCAAGAATAATGTCATAGATAAATTGCCTGAAGATTTCAAGCTGTTAATAACATGAATTATCAACATGAATTGGTATGCCCATGAGGAACTGCAGAATCTCAGAGCTAAAAGGAAGATCAGAGGCTACCTACCTCAACTTATTGTATCTAAACAAGAATCTCTTCTAGCCAGTTCTAATGATCTTGTGATGAAGAGAGCCATTTACATCCAGAGAGAGGACTGTGGGAACTGAGTATGATTCCCAACATGGCATTTTCACTCTTTTTGTTGTCGTTTGCTTGCATTTTATTTTATTTTTTCTGGTTTGATTTGATTTTTCTTGTGCAGCAAGATAATTGTATAAATATGTATGCATATATTGGATTTAACATATATTTCTACTATGTTTAACATATATTGGACTACTTGCTATCTGGGGAGGGGGAGAGGGGAAGAGTGGGAAAAATTGGAACACAAGATTTTGCAAGGGTTAATGTCAAAGAATTATCCATGGATATATTTTGAAAAATAAAAAAAAAAACTTTAATTAAAAAAATTTAAATCTCAAAAAACCCCAATCTCTTCTAGAACATCCCTAATAAGTGATTCACCAGCCTCTACTTAAAGACTTCTAGTGAGGAGGAGCTCACTACCATTTGACAGACATCTAGATGGTGCCATGGATAGAGTTCTGGGCTATGAGTTTGAAAGACCTGAATTCAAATATTGCCTTAATAGCTTTGTGAACTTGGACAAATCACTGAAACTCAATTTACTCAAATGCAAAATGGGGATAATAATAGCACCTTACCCCCAGTTCTGTTGTGAGAATTAAATGAGATAATATATAACTGGAACATAGTAAGCATATTAATAAATGCTTGCTTCTTTCCTTTCTTACTGAGAAAGTTCCTTTCACTTTGGTGTGATTCTTTACTTGCATGGAATGGTATCACCTCCCTGATATCATGTCCTCTTTGAGAATGAAGGATAACAATAACAATCATCATTTAGAAATTTTTCTTCCTATGAAGCCAAAATTTGCTTTTAAAAATCTTCTATCCATTATTCCTAGTTCTGCCTAAAAGATACTTTTTATGTAGAAATTGTGTTTTTGTTCTATAAGGCATTTGTCACATAATCTTTACCATGTTCACATGAAAATAGTTGATTTTGATAATATTAAGACACAAAGAGATATAATAAATAGCAAGACTATATTATTGTTAACCTTATGCCCTGAGTTTTCCTGTGTCTACTCTTTGCAAGAATTTCTCAACTTTTTTTTCATTTTCAAAGCTTCTAGGCTCTCTTGACTTGCCAGAATCCTCCAAAGGTAGTTAGTTACGGTTTCGTGGGAAGTGATACATTGTATGATAGTATTTGTGTTCCTACCTAAAGTGTGCCATATAATTGAAGAATTAGGAGCTTCAGAATTGAGTCACAAGATGGAGTCAGTACAGTTCACTCAATTGCCAATATTAGCTGGTGTTTTAATCTTCTCAATTACCTCATTTACCTCAATATATCTTTTATTTATTTGTTCATATATTTATTTATATTCATTTATTAATTTATTACTAACAATGCCTAGAAGAGTTCATTTCTCATTGTGGATGCTTACTAAATTTTTTGGTGGATGTATGAAGGAATGAACCAAGGAGACTTGATCAATCAATAAACAGGCATTATTTAAGTGCCTATTGTGTTCCACAGATTTTGGTGATAAAAAAGGTGGGGGAAACTGTTTCATCTTCAAGGAGCTTTCATTTTTCATTGGATGAAAATCCATATTGATTGTTCAGAACCACCCTGCGGAAATTACTGTTTGATGATGTTAGTCTTCTCAAATTATCTTGGTTTAGTTTAGTAGTTTTATCTCAAATCTTTGCAATAAAATCTAAAGCACAGAAGTTGCCAAGCCATTTCATATTTATTGAGTTGGAATTTATTTCAGTTGAGTTTCAGAAATTTATGGACAGGGACATTATTATCTGAGCTATCACAATTGTCTCATCACCCTCAAACAAATGTTCAGGCTGAGAGGAAGTGTAGATGCCAAAAGATGCTCTAAAATATATTGTTGAAAAAAATCGGCCAGTCAGACTTGTCAGGTTTCTCATCACACACCATGAAATTTCCTGGTGAATTATATTAATATCTATTAAGTGTCTAGTACATGTCAAGCAAAAGGTATAATAGGTATAAAGATGAAAACAACAACATAGATCTTGCTCTTTAGGAGATGACAGTCGAATACAATTGAGGGATATAGCAAATATGCAAATACAAAGTAGACTATAGTAGGATAGAGGAGAAATTCAGACAAACTAATCTAGGAAAACTTGAGTTGGAGCTCATTCTACCAAAGATTCCTCCCATTAATGCTGGGTATCTTGCAAAGATCTTACAGATTCCTCCTTCCTATTGGCCCCACATGTCTCTGGAGGGGAAAGTGAGGCAGGTGACCTTGCACAGCTCTCCCTCACTCAAGTCCAATTCACTTCCATGGCATGGCATCCCCTCCCTGATGTCATGGTCCTCTTTGAGAAGGAAGGACAAACAACAACAGCAATAACAATGAATTAAGAGAGAAACACTGAACCTTGTCAGGTTTCCAAGATATGTACTAGTCAGTTGCTATTGCTCATTTTACAATATCTCATTTGATTTTCTTAATAACCCTATGAGGTGGGTAGTAGAAATAATATTACCCCACTTTATAGATGAGAAAACTAAGACTTATAGAAGTTAAGGTACTTGTTTAACATGGACACAATGGATAGTGTGTTAAGTCTGGAATCAGGAAGAACTGAATTCAAATTTGGTTCAGAGACTTATTAGTTGAGTGACTTTGGGCAACTTATCTAACCTTTCTCTACCTCATCTGTAAAGCAGGGATAATTTAACAATACTTACCATCCAGGTTTGTTGTGAGGATCAAATGAGATAATATTTGTAAAGTATTTAGCACAGTGCCTGGCACATAGTAGTGTTTAATAAATGCTTATTCCCTTCCCAGTCCCTAAGATAGTAAGTGGCAAAAATGGAACTCAAATCTATGTCTTCTGGTATTTTTCACAATGAATCTTTCATTTCTTTCCTGATCCAACTGCTAGCTCCACCAACTTGATGCAATTGATCAGATGCAATTGACTTATACTTGGGCACATATTCCCATAAAAAAATAGTCATAGGAATTCCTTCCAATAAATAATGCTCTTTGGAGTCAAGAATCATTGGAAACTGAGTACTGGAGACTTTTCTCCTTGGCTATGCCTATTACACACATGTAGTAAATAAATGGGCAGCTAAGTGGTGCAGTGGATAGTCAGAAAGACCTGAGTTCAAATTTGGCCTCAGATAGTTCCTAGCTGTGTGACCCTTGGCAAGCCATTTAACTCTATTTGTCTCAGTTTCCTCAACTGTAAAATGAAAAATCGAGAAGGAAATGGCAAACCACTCCTGTATCTTTGCCAAGAAAACTCCAAATGGCATCATGAACAGTCAGACACAATTCTAAAAACTAGTAATCAAATAAAAGCATTTTTTTTCTTCCCTTCTCACTACCCCATCATAGAATCACAAGGAGATTCAGATGAGTAAAAAGAGAGATAATAGTGCTTTTTTACTTAGATTGGAGAAAGGAATGGAAGGCTGATTTGAGCAAATGGTTCATCTTAAAAGGAAGACACAGGGTATATACTTTGGAGAACTCAGTTAAGGGTCTAGTCAAATTTCCTTCTAATTTGTTAGTTTTTAATTAAAGTAATTAGCACTCTGATCATATTAATTTTGATATTTAGATATAAAGTGAATAAAAACTTATTAAATTATGTCTGTTATGTGGGAAGTTAAAATAGGTCAACATTGAATCAAGTCAGTGCCCTTTCCAATAATTTCCCCTTTGGGCATACATCATAGTAGACCAATGTCCTAAGTCATCTCTTCTGATTTCAGTCAATTCAGTCTACTAACAGGCTGCACAGTATGCTTACAACAGTGACATTAATTCACTTAAGATTGGCTATTCGCTTCCCACAGTGGTTTTTTTTTAAAATTTGTTTTATTTTAATGGTTTATTATTTTTCCAATTACAAGTAAAAATGATTTTCAAAATTAATTTTTGTAAGATTTTGAATTCCATTTTTCTCCTTCCCTCTCTTACCTACCCCACCCCAAGACAGTATGCAAATTGATATAGGTTATACATGTACAATCAATTTTTAACATTTCCACATAAGTCATATCAGGAAAGAAAAATCAGAGCAAAAGGAAAAACCATGAGAAAACAACAACAATAGGTGAAAATAGTATGCTTTGACCCAAATTCAGTCTCCATAGTTCTTTCTCTGAATTGGTTGGGATTTTCCATCCAAAGTCTACTGCAATTGTCTTGGATTCCTACATTGCTGAGAAGAGCTAAGTCTATTATAGTTGATCATCACATAATCTTGCTGTTACTATGTACAATGTTCTCCTAGTTCTGCTCATTTCACTCAGTATCAGTTTATATAATTCTTTCCAAACTTTTCTGAAATCAGTCGGCTCATAATTTCTTATAGAACAATAGTATTCCATTACATTCATATATCATAACTTATTCAACCATTCTCCAATTGTCAGACATCCACTCAATTTTCAGTTCTTCACCACTACAATTTCCATAGCCTTAAAGTATTTAGGGCATGGCAGTGAAAGTGAATATTGAATTTTAAGTGTCACAAAATAACCAGAGGCACTGTTGCACAAAATGGTCATTTTGGATCAGAGTGGTAGAAGAGCTAAAGACAGTTCAACTTTGTTCTCTGAACTCAAAGGATTTTGGGTTCAAAAATTGGAAACAGTGGCAGTTATCAGCAGTAATCAAGGAGGAACAATAGATGAATAGTAGATCTCAATCCAGAAAGATCTGAATTTGTTTCCAATCTCAGATACTTACTACCTGTGTGACCCAGGGCAAATCACACAACCTGTTTATTCAGTTTTCTTATCTGTAAAATGTGGATAATATTACCTTAGAATGGTTGTAAGGATAAAATGAGATAATATTTGCAAAACTCTTTGTAAATCTTAAAACACCCTATAGATGCTTGATATTATTGTAATTATTATTAAATATACTTTTATCCTCATTCTAATCATAAAAATGGAAACATAGATATCTACTAGGATTGGAAGTTGGTACCTGAGATTAATAAGGAGATATTCTGAAACCCTAGGTTCATATGAATTAAATCTTTACATACTCAAAGAAATGGCAGATATGATTACTTAGCCATTGCCTGAGACCTTTGAAAGATAGTGGAAAATGGGAGAGATACCATAGGTTTGGAGGAGGACAGATATCCTGATTTTTTTTTTTAAAGAGAAAAAGAATAGAATCTGCAAACCATAGGACTTGAATTACTGATAACATACTGGACCGTATATTGAAAGATTGGTTACTAAACACACAGAAAAGGAAGTAGTGATCAAAAAAAAGGTGATTACAAAAGCTGTGCTAGCAGTTTTATCAAGAACAAGTCATTTAAGACTAACTTTATTATTTTTTTTAAACACTTGCTTAACAGGTAGATCAAGGGAACACTGAAGACACCTGGATCATCACATAAGCATTTGCTAAAGTGTCTCATGATGTTACTGTAAAAATGATAGGAAACTGTGTGATGAATGATATAAGATAAATTTGATATTAGAAAAATGGGCAAACCAAAAGAAGAGTTATCAATGCTTCAATATAAAATTGGAAGGCATTGTCTGGTGGAATGCCCCAGGGATATGAGCATGGTTCTGTGCTGCTCAATATTTATTTTAATCAATGATTTGATTAAAGATAGAAATGCATGCTCACCAAATTTTCAGATGACACAAAGCTGGGAGAGACAGCTAACCCCTTGGTGATAGAATCAGAATTAAAATTGTTTTGGGTGAAGTTAGAACATTGGGATTAATTGAATAAGATGAAATTTAATAGGGATAAATGTCAAATCTTACAGTTGCCTTAAAACAAATCAGCTTTCCAAAGACAAAATGAGGGAGGTATAGCTGGACCACAGTTCGTTTAAAAAAAAAAAAAAAAAAGATCTCAGGGTTTTTGTGGATTGCAAGCTCAATGTAAATCAATGGTATAGTGCAACAGCTAAGAAAACAAATGGTGTTAGGTTGCATTAAGGAAGCCATAGCAATTAGGGATAAGGAAGTGATGGTCCTACCATGATGTGCCTTGGTTAGACAATATCAAATTTTTCTTTAGTTCTGGGCGTCACAATTCAGGAAAGACACTGATAAGCTGAAGAGTATCCAGAGGTGAGCCAGGGTTGTAAAGAGCCTCAACCTCTTGGTGTATGACATTTTGTTAAAGGAGCTAGGGATATAGTTTTTTTTTTTTTTCAATCAAAAATCTGTCTTCTTTCTTTTCCACTCTACCTTCTACCTTTATTAAAATACATATAATCAAGCAAACAAATTTACTCATTGATCATATTAAAAAAATGCTTTAATTTTCACTCTGAGCCCATCACTTCTCTATTAGGTGATTGGTAACATGTTTCATCATGAGTCCTCTGAAATCCTCCACTACATTGACTAACATTCTTTAAAAAATCTTTAAAATTGTTTCTCTTTATGATATTTTTATTGAATAAATTGTTCTCAGGGATCTGCTTATTTTAGGAAATTGGTCATTTAACTAACATTTATTTAGTAGCTAATATGTAGCAGCTAATGTGCTAAGCACTAGGGACACAAAGCAAGGCAGAAATAAAGCCCAAAACAAGAAAGACAAAGATCAAATCCTCCCTCTCCCAAGAAGCTTACAGTGTAATTGGGGGAACAACATGCAAATAACTATGCTATGAACTATGTTAAATTAAAAATCATCACAAAGGGAAGGCACTGCATTAAGGAGAGTCAGGAAAGACTTCTTGTTTAAGGAAGGACAGCTAGGTGGTGCAGAATTAGAATCAGAAAGAATCCTCATCTTGAGTTCAAATTAGACTCAGACAATCACTATATGGACAGCCCACCTCCTTTTTTTAGTTAAATATGCCCTTCATCATGTCTTTATGTCTCTTCTCTAGAATAAGTCATCATTTGCTACAAGCTACTTATGCCTTTTAGGCATCTTTGTATTGTCCTTTGGGCAACCCACAATTCTGGTTCTTCTAAAATTATGGAATTCCAGATCTTAGCATAAGCTATAATAGCATGGTGAAAGATATAGAAATACAAAAATTTAAGGAGGAGAGAATTACCCAGTTTGTATGAAGCATAGAGACTAACAGGACATCAAGTTGGAAAAGTAGGGCAGGGCAAGATTGTGGATGAAGGGTCTTGATTGTGAAGCAAAAGAGTTTGAATTTTATTTTATGGGAAATTTAATTTTATTTAGTCAACAACCACTTATTAGGTATTTGAGAAACAGCAAAAAGGCTGTCACAATCTCAGAATATGTGTATGGGAAAGTAGACAGCAAGGTAGGAAGAATCCAAAGTATTTGGGGCCTTAAAAAGTCTAGCAGGAGACTTTATATTTGATTCTGGTGGCAATAGGGAGCCACCACTGGTGTTTATTGCAGAGAATGATGGCATAGACCCCACATTCTAGGAAAATCATTGTGAATAGCTGGGTGAAGGATAGATTGGAATGGAGAGAAACTTGTCAGGAAGATCAACCAAAAGACTATTTCAATAGTCTAGGCAAGAAGTGATGGGAGAATTAGGATTTTGTAGGAGAGATTTTATTACAGTAAAATCAACTGGGCTTGGCAGCAGATAGGATATGGGGAGAGGGTGGGAGACAGAGGAATGAAAGATGACATCTAGATTCGAAGGCTGGGTTGCAAATCAGGGGGTGATGGAGAGTATACTGTTGTACTCAACTGCCTAGGTGAGAATGATCTAGAGATGATAATGGAATCCATGGGAAATGATGAGTTAACAAGTGAAATGGTTGGTTGGTTGGTTGGTTGGTTGGTTATTGTACTTCGTTTTTGAAGAGGACCAAAATGACATCACTAGGTTAAAATCAATTTAGTGTGTGAAATAGTATTGAGGAAAAAGATAAGAGGACAGAACTTTAGGAACTTTTACAATTAGCAGAAGGGACCTGGATGAAGATCCAACAAAGTTGATTGAGAAGGAAGGAGCAATCAGGCAGATAGGAGGATCAGGAGAGAACAATGTTAGGAAAACCTAGAGAGAAAAGAATATCAAAAAGTAGAGACTATTTGTCAGTGACTGGAAAGAGGAGAGTAGAGGCTTGAAGACCTATTAGGAGGTCACTAAAATAATTTAGAAGAGTAGTAATTACTATTATAGCAAGAGAAATAGGAAAGGATGAATTCAATAGTTGCTATAGAGATGACATAAACAGGACTTAGCTACTGATTTCATTTAAGAAGTCTTACAAGAGAGGGGAAGGTGAAAAATAAGATTTTGAATATGGGAGAATAAAGTGAATGGTACTTTACATATAAATATTGAAGTCAGAAGGAAGAGGGGATTCAAGGACAGCAAATAAACTTTTTTTTTTTTTTGATGTATTGAATTGTATGTGCCATTGGGACATCTGAGTTAAGATGCCTTATACTCAGTTGGACATGTAGAACTGTGGCTCAGAAGAGAAGACAGGATTGAAGAAATCTTGGAGTCATCAGCAGCAGGAAGATGGTAGTTGAAGCTGTGAGGGTGAATGAAATTGCCAAAGGAGGAAGTAAAGAGAGAAAAATAGAGGAAGCCAAGGATAAAAGAAGTTTAGATGTTTTATGACAGAATCAAGATCCAAAAACATCTCAGCAGGCTGGAATGATGGATAGAATCTAATGAGATGAAATTTCAAAGGGATAAAGGAAAATTCCTATACTTAGGTTAAAAATATCAGCCATACTAATACAGGATGAGAGATAAAGAGGTAAGCAGCAGTTCATGTGGAAAAGAAATCTTGGGGAGGGGTGGTATGTTGAATGAACCTTAACAGATTCTAAGTTTAATTTGCATCAATAGTATGACATGACAGCCCCCCTCCCCAAATCCAATGTGTTTGTAGGCTTTGTTAGTAGGAGAATAGATTCTAAAAAGAGGGAGCTCATAGAGACAGTGTATTCTGTCATTATTAAATTACATTGGGAGTGTTTTTAGTTGTGGGAGACATTTTATGATGGACCTTGACAAATTGGAGTGTAATCATGGTGGTGAGGTGACTCAAAACTATGTCACAGAAAGGTAGCTTGAAAAAAGTCTTGGGGGTAGGAATTGGCAGAGGTAGGGAAGGGGAGTGAGATGTGACAACCCTCTTGAAGTAATTCAAAGGATTAAACTAACTTTCCTTAGAGTGTTGAATTAGGGATCATTGGGCAAAGGTTGAAGAGAGTTTTTAAGCTATGAAAAAAGAAAAAGTTCCTAACAATTAGAACTGTTCAAAAGTAAGATGGCTGTCATTAGAAGGTAATGAATTCACCTTCCCTGGAGAACTTTCTTTAGAAAGTGAATGATTACTTTTCATTGGGACACAAAGAATGGTTGTGATGAGGGCCTCTTCGGGGATGATGGCTGTCAGAAGCTGTTTGTTCTCTTATGAGTCTAGGAAATGGGAGAGATTTAGTTTGGATTCCTGATAGTAACAGATGAGTTACTGAATTCTGGCTAAGATAACTAACCAAGACAGTTTTCAAAGCTTGTTTGTATTTGGTTCTTTTAATCTTTTCTTCTTATAATATAGTAATTCTCCTTCTATTATGGGCAAGTTGAGGTGTTGTAGTGTTGTGCCACATGTATCAGTTTCCCTCACTTGTTCTGTTCCCATGTCCGAGGCACAGTTCCCACATATCAGTTTCCCTAAATTGCCCTTTTCCCCTTATGCTACAGTTCCCATGTACAAACTTCCCTTAATTGCTCTGTCCCAGAATAGCAATCCCTATTTCCTGACCTTCAGAAATAATTGGACTCACATTCCAAAGGAATCATAAAAGCTCTAGATGGTCAGCCTCGACCTACCCCTTATCATATGACCCAAACTTACTGTCTCAGTTTCTCCAGCACCCTCCACTCCCTATCTGAATTTATAACTTTATACTCTTCTTCCCCTCACTCCCTATCTGTCAGAATTGAATTAACAGTTTCTTTTGAACCCCTGATTCTCTCAGCTGTTCTTTCTCCCCGAGCTATGGAACCTATATTAATCCATGACTTTCCTCAATGGATCACTGAATACTTTGTGACATTAGTCCTATTCAGTCAGCTAGTCTTATATCTTGATCAATAAAGTATTATCTAATCTCTAATGTGTGATATTATCTCAATTTCTCCCTGAGCATTACAGTAGTTTCTAGGAATTTTAAATAAAGATGTAAAATAGAGAAACTTAAGCAAAGAGAAAAATAAAAGAATGGGGGAAAGGAGAGGAAAGAGTAATGGAAATTCCTCCTTGCTCACATTTTCTAGAGAAATTATTTTGGATCTATATTTACAATAATGAGACCTTTAAGAAAGGTCTTTTCTTTAATTTTCTTATACACAATAGTAGATATATTTGTTTACAGGGAATCATCCATCTCTTCTAAAAGCTGAAAATTTTATAATATAAAATTCTATAGTCACAATTTTATTTTTATATTTAAATTTTGGACTTTCAAGCTTAATATTTAAGTTCTTTTTAATTGTGCAAAACCCATTTTATTCCTTAAGGATGATTCCTAGGGATGAGTACATTTATTTTCAGTGCAATCCATTAGACTGGTAGGGAGATTGAAAAATGTTTCTTCCTACTGGAAATTCTGGGTATTTCCCTCCTCATATTGACAGTACAATGTAATGTTACTTTTACGTTAAATCAGATGTGGACAATTTTAGTTGACAGGGAAAATCCCTTTTTTTTTTTAAGATAAAGGAAGAATTTTTGTGATCATTATTGATTAAAAAACAGAAAATGGAAAGAGCTCCAAGAGAAAGCATCCTCTTTTATATGTTTTATCTCAATGGCTACTTTGAAAGCCATGATGTATGAACGAAATCTAAAAAAGGTGAATTTTGAATTTTATGAAAGGATCGGAAGAGGCTCCGGTTTGTTTATTTGTTTGGCAATGCAAGACACTCTCAAAATTGAGATGTGTTTAAAATGTAGTCCTGAGATACAGAGATTTCTTATAGTGCTTTTCCACATCATTTCTGAATTTTGGCTGCAATTACCTGAATGAAGGATGCGCTTAAAATAACCTAACAGGACATTGTGGCTTTCCCAAGGCAATGCAGCAGCTATATCTGGATATGTGTAGGAGGGCATTTTTTTTTTCTTCTTTAAATCAAGACTGCAGGGTGAATTTTAATTGGAAATTTGTTTAAAATGTAGCACATTAATCCTTTGTAAACAACCACCCCAGCAATTTAAATTCTATTCTCAGGTTTCCTTTGATTCTGTCTGACAAAACAAAACAAAACAAAACAAAACAAAATATATGTGTGTATATATGTATGTATCTTTATCTATCTATATATATTCATTTACTTATTTATAAGAACCTTGCATTAAAGAGAAATAAAAGTTTTAAGTTCGGCTTATTGCAAAAGTTGTCACCAGGCTAAGGGCAGATGACCCAATGTCCCCTGGGAGTTCTAGTCTGGGTACTCCCCCGGGGAATAGCTAGTTAATGGAGCAAGGCATTCAGGCTCCTTTGTTTCTTTTGATAACACCCTTTTAAAATTACAGTTCTTGGCTTTGCGATAACTTTGTTTCCCAAATGAATCTGCTTTCTCCTATTTATATTCATGCATAAAAACACTTTCCATCCATTTTATTTCGAAAACAATTCAGTTAGAATTGGCTGTGCTAATCAATGCCCCAGTTTTCTATCAATTTGGTGCTCTTGTTGGTCAGTTCAGAATCAGTTGTGTGTAGGGAGCTAAGGGAAAGGGAGAGGAAGGAAGGAGAGGAAGGAGAAGAGAGGAGAAAGGATGGAAGGAGACAGGAAGGAAGGGGAGAAGGGAGAGATTTGCTTCGGCCACTCTGACGTCTGTAGTTTAGAGGGGTGGACTTGAAAGGAAACTCCCTTCAGCCCACATCTCCAAATGAAGCCTCCTTACATTTTGGCTCTTTTCTTACTTCCTCTATCTCCATGCTTCCCTAACTGGTTAAACTTACACTGAAGAACATTTTGGCTTTTTTGGGGTGGTCTGTGAAGGGAAGAAAAGGGTTTCTGAAATTTTTTTTGTCCTTTCCCTTTGTCCAGAGCAAAGAGAAGGCAAGGAGAGACCAGGTGTGCCCCCCCCCCCCCAAAGTAACTGCTAGAGGTTCATCTGCTGTGAAAATCTTGGAAGGGGAAGGACCTTCTTTCAGGCTGTTACAGCTGTGCCAGCTGATGCTTGTCAGCTCTGTGGCAGCCGGGGAAAGCAGACAGCTCCCCCACTCCTTGAGTAAACATCACATCACTCAGCTGCCTGGGCACCCTATAGCATCCATGCAACTTGTTGAACTGGTCGGTGTTCTTGGTCTGACCCTTTCTCTTCAGTTCTTTGCCCTCCCACTATGCAGACTGATTGCTCAGGAAAGATTTTCCCCTTGGACTCTGTCCCTTCCTCCTGCTCTCATTCTCTGGGATTTTCAGGTTGTGGCTTTGGTTCTTAAAGCTCTGCCTCATTTCATTGTCAGTGGCCTGACCTGGCCAAACTAGGACCCAAACTCTTCATTTTACAGAGGGAGAAACTGCTGTCCAGAAGTGGATTTTCCAAAGTCAGGAGGACCAGCTAGCACAAGAGTACTGTCTTCCCAAAGGCTTGCCCTTTAAAACAGTTGTTCCAGCTGATTTTCTCACTGTAGGATTCACTGTGCTATTGGGGGGAAGAATATGAGGGAGCTGAATTAACCCTTGCTGTGCCAGAGTCATACAGCTCTGACAAGGCTTGCTCCCTGGCTGACTTTCTTGTGTGTGTCCCCCCATGTTGTATGTGTTCCTGAGAAGAGCAAGCTGCTGGAAGGCTTAAAGCATGGCATACATTAGGGTTCTTAAACTTTTTTTTTTTTTTTTTTTTTGCATCATAGGCCCCTTTAGCAGGTCTGGATTAAATGACAGATAAAGTCTCTTCCTACCCTAAATCTATGATCCCATCTTTTCTTCTTCTGCTAGGGAAATTTAACTACCTTTCCTCCCTCCCAATAACATATTTAAGCTCTGGGACTGATCTTGTTGCTTCTTTTCTTACCTTAACTTCATATTCTTGTTCTAGCTAGTAGGTTTTTGCCTTGACCATTGAGAAAAAGTTCCCACCTTGTACCCCTCAATTACTTCCTTCTCCATGCCTAAGACCCTATCCCAGTACCTTGCCCTACAGGAATTTTCTCTAAGATTGCAATCATGTCTAAATCTTACTAGTCTTTCCAGGAGCTGGTATTCACCTACTGGTAGCTTCAAGTTGTTGAGACTTCCTGGATGCCAACAATTCAACTTGTTATCTATCAATTGTTAATTGCTGTGCACTTTTCAAGCCCTCAAAATTGCCTAGGCTTTTTTTTTTTTTTTTTTTGGACCTGCTACTATGACTTTTGCCAAATGATTGCCTTAGGCCTTTTTAGACTTCGGGTGGTGACTTTTATTAATTTTCCTGTCTGTTGCCCCTCCTTCTCACCCAGAGTCCATCACTGACCCCTCTGACAGCTCCTATTCTTGCTTATTAGCAGAGAGGGACTTAGGAAGGAATAAAGAAGCCATTAAATATTTACCACATCTCTTGAAACAAAAATGGGGCAACTAGCATCAAAAACACTGACTTTAAGAGTTTTTCAGTCAAGAGTTGGAGCAGGAATTAGAACACGGACCTCTAGATGCCCAGGCTGTTATCTCTCCACTGGCCCCCTCTCTGCAATAGTGCTGATTAACAAAGGAAGGGCACTGGTCCACTCCTGCTGGGTAGGAATATGAAAGGGAGGAAAGAGCCAGCCCTTGACTTTTGTGCTTCCTTTCCACCTTAAAACTCATTTTCTTTGGTTCCTTGAGCTCTGCATCACTCCCCCTGCCAGCTGTGAGGGCAGAAGGAAAAGCAATTAAGGGTATTATTAATCACTGAGCTCCCACTGAGGAGGGTCAAACTGCTGCAGGATTTGATACAAGAAAAAAAAATCCTATCACTAAACTAGATATAAAAGTGAATGTCAACTATTTTTTCAGAAAATGTAGGCCACATAAGGGTTTACTCTTTCTTACCTTCAATAACACTATTGTAGTATTGTGAGGAACCTCTCAAAGGTTCTTCAAAACAAGAATTTCCTTGAATTTGTGAACTGTACTGGTTCTAAAAAGATTTAAATGATAGAGATCTGATTTTTATCTCATCTTAGATCTGGTAGCTCTTTGGAGGCCTTGTAGAAAGCAGGGCTGTGATCAAGGAGGGCCAGGGTTTGACCTCAGAGCATTTAAAATAAGAGAGTATCTATAATACTTGTAATTTATAATACTGTACTTTAACAGATTGAAACAACTAAGCTTAATACAGAATCCGAAAGAATAATTATTTAAAATAGAAATCTACCATCTTGTTCTGCCTTTCATCCAGCAGCCAAACAACTTAATACTCACACACAAAAATGAACTTAATACAGAATCTGCAAGAATAATTAGCTAAAATAGAAAACTGCCAGCCTGTTATGCTTTTCTCACAGCAGCGAAACTTCAGGTTAGTTCTTTCCTAGGCAGCCACATATTACTACCCATGCCCATTTCCCAAAGAAGTCTTCCTGACATCCACCTCACAATATTCAAGAAGTCTGTCTTCCCCACACAGAATAGTATGAAACCCAGGTTCTTAACCCATGGTCCACATTGGGTTTCAAAGATTTGAGATGTCTCCCTACTCCCCAACTAAATCAGATTAAAAAATTTAACTTGAAGAAGACAGAATTATTAGTTATGGCCATGATAGAGAGATTGGGTTGGGAAATGTCTTAGTCCTGCTGTGGAAACAGAGAAAAATATAAATATATTTATTGCCTTTCAATTTTTTTATTTTTATTAAAGCTTTTTATTTATATAACATATGTATGGGCAGTTCCCCAGCATTGATCTTTACAAAGCTTTCCATTACAAATTTTACCCCCAGTCCCCTCCCCTCCCCTAGATGGCAGGAAGTCCACTACATGTTATTAATGTTGAAATACTTGACAAGTTGTGCAAGAAAAATCCTATCTACAAGAAAAAAAAGAAAATCAGAGAAAGGCAACACAATGCAAGCAAACCTCAATAGAGAGCATGAAAATGTTACGTTGTGGTCCATATTTCATATCCCTCTCTCTGGGTGTATATGGTCTTCTTCAGTGAACGATTAGAACTGGTTTGAGACAATTCTTTGCTGCAGAGAGCCATGTCCATCAGAATTGATCATCATGTAATATTGTTGTTGCTATGTATAATGATCTCCTGGTTCTGCTCGTTTCACTCAGCATCAGTTCATGCAAGTCTCTCCAGGCCTCTCTGAAATCATCCTGCTGGTCATTTCTTACAGAGCAATAATATTCCATAACATCCATATACCATAATTTATTCAGCTACTCTCCAATTGATGGGCATCCATTCAGTTTCCAGTTTCTAGCCACTACAAAAAGGGCTGCCACAAACACTCTTGCACATGTGGGTCCCTTTCCTTCCTTTAAGATCTCTTTGGGATATAGGCCCAATAGAAACACTGCTGGGTCAAAGGGTACGCACAGTTTGATAACTTTTTGAGCATAGCTCCAAATTACTCTCCAGAATGGCTGGATCCATTCACAGTTCCACCAACAAGCCATCAGTGTCCCAGTTTTCCCACATCCCCTCCAACATTCATCATTATCTTTTCCTGTCATTTTAGCCAATCTGACAGGTGTGTAGTGGTACCTCAGAGTTGTTTTAATTTGCATTTCTCTGATCAATAGTGATTTGGAGCAACTTTTCATATGACTAGAGATGGTTTTAATTTCATCATCTGAAAATTGTCTGTTCATATCCCTTGACCACTTATCTATTGAAGAGTTTGCCTTTCAATTTTACATGAAAATTATGGAATCTATTTTATAAGGTAGTTATTCACATGGAAATGCCAAATAAGAACTTATTGGAAATGATAGCCACATTTGAAAAATTCAGTTCTGAGAAACATAGTGTTGTTAATATGTTATGCAGGGCCCAATTAGGCAAAATTATGATGAAGAGGAAGAGTTTTAATATATATCAGGGAATAAAAATTTATTTATTGAGTGTCTACTGTCACTTATGTACTATGCTAAGTTCTGTGGAAACAAATAATAATAAAAAAAATAAAGATAGTCCGTGCTCTCAAAAGAGTTTACAATCTAATAAGAAAAACAGCATACAAAATGAAGCTGAAAGTAGGATAGGAAGATAAGTATTGTGGAAAGTCAAGAGAAGTCAGAGTAATACAGCCAGGTGAGAAAAAAAAAATGCTCCAAGCTGAGCAAGGCTTCTGCAAATATATAATGTGTATGTGTGTGCACAAACACACACATACACAAATCTGCATATACATATATATATACATATAAATATACAAATATATACACATACATATACATACAATATATGCAGTAAGATCAAGGTAATTTGTGGGAGAAATCATTAGAAACTGGGGCAATTAATAAAAGTTTCAAATAGATATAGATATGAGTCTTTAAGGAAATTAAGGATTATAGGGATTATATATATTCAGTTCTTTCTCACCTTTGCTTTCTAGAATCCCTAATACACACACACACACACACACACACACACACACACACACACACACACACACACATATATATGATTTGCCATTTTTCTCTTCCAGCTCATTTTACAGTTGAAGGAGCCCTGACAAACAGGGTTAAGGGACTTGCCCAGAGACACATAGCTAGAAGTGAATGAAACCAGATTTGAACTCAGGAGATGAGTCTTCTTGACTTCAGCCTCAGCACTCTGTACACTATGGTGTCACCTAACAGCTCCATATGTAAATATAATGTAACTATATATAGATGTATATGCATGGATAGATATATTATATGTATGTGGATATGTTATATGTATGTGTATGTATATGTGTTGTATATTATATATATATGAATAAAATGTGTGTGTGTATACTTATACACACACATATATGGCTTCTGCCCATAGAATGGAGGCTCTCCAAGGACAGGGACTGTTACATTTTTGATTTTGTATCTGCAGTACCAAGTGTGACACCTGGCAAATAGATGCTTATCAAATATTGGATTATTGATTTGCCTATCTCTCTCCTCCTCTTTCTCTTTCCTTTCCCTCCCTCAGAAATCCAGTGGCCTCCTGTTATTCTCCAATTTCCTTGCATGTTAAACTTATTTGCTGCCATTAACCTTTACTAAAATCTGCTGCCAGCTAGCTGAAACAGGAAATCAAATTTATTTCAGTTCATATATTTCTGATTTCTCACCTGGATATATTAGATTGAGTCTTCCTTGACTTCTCTACTATGCCCTAGGAAGCTCATTGTTGGGAAAATCTCATCATCCTGCATGACCTCAAGAGCCTTGATGGCCCCTCTTACGCCCACCTTCTGTCCCTCGGATTGGAGGGCACAGCCTCCATTTAAGACAGAGTTCAGCTTGGAGCATCTCTTCTTTTCTTACCTGGCTGTACTACTGGGACTTCTTTTGACTTTTCTACCATGCCTGTCTCCCCCACCCACTTTTCAGTTTCATTTGTATGTGACTTCTCTTATTAAATTGGAAGCTCTTTGAGAATAGGGATTGTTGCTTTTTTTGGTTTTTTCTGTATTTGTTTCTCCAGAATTTAGCCTGATACACAGTAAGTACTTATTAAAATATTAACTTATTGATATATATTAAAACCCTACTGTGTGCAGAATACTTTTCTAGGCTTTGGGATAAGATACAAAATTTAGCTAAGTCCTTCAAGAAGTTTATAGTCTAGTAGAGGGATGTGAGACATAGCTCTAAAATAAAATAATATATGATGTGTTTAACGAGAGAAGACAACTGCTGTGTGAACTCTAGGAAGGGCAAGGACACTATTGACTGGGAAATTTTAAAACGAGCTTTAAAAGATAAGTAAAGAGGAGATTCTTTGTCTCAATTGCTATCTGGCATTAATCACCAATTTGGTGGGACCTCGGTGAAACTAAGACCTGTTGAAGACCTTAGCTTAAAAGGACCAAGGTCTCCCATTGCATCCAGGGCTATCTCCACTAGTCCTGATCTCTATCTCCACTAGACTCAGATGGCTTTGGAGGGGAGAGTGAGGCAGGTGACCTTGCCCAATCTCCCTCACTTAAATCCAATTCACTTGCCTGTCATGGCATCCCCTCCCTTTCAAAGGACAAACAACAACAATCTCTGTGAGGAAATTAACAAATCAATGGGGGAAATGGAGGAGGGCAGGGGTTTTTATACCCAAGGAACAAGTTGAGCAAAGGCATGGAGAAAGGGAGGCAGAGAGTTTATTAAAGATAATTAAGAGTTTAGATGATCTATGATATAGAGAGGTATAGTATAGAAGAAGAACTATATAATTCTCTCTATCCATCTATCTATCATCTATCTATTCATCTGTCTATCTATATCTATCATTTATCCATCTATCTATCCATCTATCATCTGTCTATCCATCCATCTGGCTAGCTATCTACCATCTATCCGTTTATCTATCATCTATCTATCCATCATCTATCTTTCATCTATTTATCCATCTATCTATCTATCCTATGTTATATAATACAGCATAGCAGAAGAATAACATGACTAGACAAATGCATAAAGAAAATTAGGTTGACAGCTTTATGAAAAATGGATTGGATCAGGGGAACAGAGTGGAGGATGAAAATTCTATTATAGGAGGCTATTTTAATTATACAGGCAGGTGGTAATGAGGAACTCTATAGAGAAGAAGGGATTAATCTCAGAGACTGATCTTTGGGAGAAAAAATCAACACTACTTAGAAACTGATTAGTTATGAGAGGAAAGTGTGTGGGGGAAATGTCCTTATTGTTTTATTATTACTACAGTGTCAAAGGCCAACAGGACTTGAATTTTTTTATCCTCCCTAGAGATATTCGTATTTCAGAAAAATAATGGCTTTAAATATTTGAAAGTCTTTTCTGAAAAAAAATGGACAAGACATACTCTGTATTGTTTCAGAGGGAAGAACTAGGAAAATAGATTGGAAATAATAAGGAAAAAGTTTTTTTTTTGTCAATATAGAATGACTTTGTTTTAAATCAATCAGTTAATCAACAATCATTTAGTAAATACCTACTATATGCCAGACACTATGTAAGGTGATGAAAATTCAAGGGCAGAAATGAAGCAGTTGGTCAAAGAACTTGCCTTTTATAGGGGGAGATAGCATGTACAAAATTTAGCAAAATATATGCAAAATAAATATGAGGTAATTATTAGGGAGGTACTAGCAGCAACTTGGAGGAGGGAATCAAGAAAGGCCTTGTGTAGGAGGTGGATCTTGAGCTGGGTTTTGAAGAAACTGGGAATTCTAAGAAAGGGAAGTAAGAAAGGGTTCATGCCAGGATTGGGGAGCCACCAGTGTAAATACAATCAAGATAGGAAATTGAATGTCATTTGTGAGGAAGAGAAAGGTTAGTTTTGGTTGAACTGAAGAGTATATAAAAGGGAGTAATATATAATAAAGCCTTATCTAGATTATCTAGATTCTGAAGGGCATTAAAAAGGTAATATCTATACCTATATACATATATATTATACATATACATAGAGAATACATAGAGGATTTTCATTTATTTCTAAGTATAATAGAAAGTCACTAGAGTTTATTGAATAGGGCTATGATGAGATCTGTACGCTAGGAAAATTATTTGACAGTTTGGAGAAAGGATTGGAAAGGGAAGAGACTTAAGGCAGAAAGAACAAAAAAGAAGCTATTTAAAGAAATTGTTGTATTATTTTCTCAATTAACAAGTATTTATTTTCTGCCACCCCCATCTCTTTCTCCATCTCATATGAAAAACAAAACACATAAACATAGTTAATCAAATTAAATTGCTGCATTGGTCATGTCTAAAAATGTGTGTCTTATTCTCCATCTTAAGTCCATCACCTCTTTTTTTTTTTTTTTTTTAGGAAGTGGGTAGCTTTATTCATCATCAGTTTTCTGGTATCATGACTGGTCATTATACTAATCAGAATTTAGCTCATCAATCTCCTTGAGGGTAGGGATTGTATTTTGTATCTTTTTATATACCAAATGCTTAACATAGTGCTTGGCATGTAATAGGTGCCTAGTAAATGTT
This sequence comes from Myrmecobius fasciatus, assembly GCA_023553655.1. NCBI lineage: Eukaryota > Metazoa > Chordata > Mammalia > Dasyuromorphia > Myrmecobiidae > Myrmecobius > Myrmecobius fasciatus. Next base: position 246,059 of record JAJPUD010001158.1, on the reverse strand, counting down.
TATTAGTTGATTTAAACATTAGTTGTTTATTATTAATTGTTGTTATAGTTCTCTTGAGTCTATTCACTTTATTCTGCATCAGTTCATGCAAGTGTTCCCAAGTTTCTCTGAAACTGTCCACTTCATAATTTGTTGTGGCACAATAATATTCTATTACAGTTACATACCATGGTTTGTTCAATTGCTAGGCACTCCCCTTAATTCTTTGCCAACACAAAAAATAGCTGATAAAAATAATTTTGTACATATGAGTCTTTTTCCTCTTTCTTTGATCTCCCTACTACTAAAGATATTTAAGCAGAGCCTGAGTGACCATTTGCTAGGGATTACTCTACCAGATAGAAAATTAGGCTGCCTCCACAAATCTTTCAACTATAAGATTCTAGGTTTCTAGGAATGAATTTCTAACAATGGAAATTCTTCAGGGAACAAGAATTTTGAATATGACAGCTTTCAAGGATTCTATTGAAATTGAACTTCCTATTCAGTCCATAAATTGGAATTGGAATTAGAATTGGAAGAAATGAAGAATGAGACTTTGCTTTAAAAAGCCAGCATTAGAAGTTTGTGTCTTCAAGGAGCTTAACTTTTAATAGAAGGAGACCCCACATGTAGGGGAAATGATGACCAGGGAGGGTTGTTGAAACTTAAAAAACCACAGTTATTTCTCATACAGGAACATATTGAAACACCTATTTTGAGATCAGTGGCAATATTGAGTTGATGCTGTTTCCAGAATTGGAAAGAACAAAAGGGTGAGAAGACTATGTGTGTGACAGCAACAAGGTAACTGGAAAAAAGATGGTAAGGGAGAAAAGTAAAAGTAACAGGACAAGAAACAGTTTCATCTTTGGCAGACTGATGAAGTCTATAGCCTTCTTTCTCAGAATAATGTTTTTAATGCATAAAAAGATATATAAGATTACAAAGGATACCAAATATATTGAAATACAGCTATATGATTTATATCTTTTATCTATCTATCTGAGTTCATGTACCTAAAGTTAAGAACTCCTGCCCTACAGTAAGACTAAATTACACAGAAGGAATTTTTCCCCCTAGGGAGTTCCCTGTAAGTATGAAATCACAAGTTTGGTTTAATGAGGAAACTTACCAAATCACATCACCAACTGATATAAATATATTCATTTGGTCCTATGTAGTTAAGTAAATTAGCTGTCTATCTTTTTTTTTAATGAAATATCTTTCCCATTCAATAGTTTATAATTTTTCTTGTAAATAGTATTTTTTTCCAATTACATGTAAAGATAGTTTTCATTTTTCATTTTTATAAGATTCTGAGTATCATTTCCCCCCCTCCCTTTCCTCCCTTCCTTCTTCCTTCCTTCTTCTCATTTCATTCTTGCATGATGAACTCTCCAAACTTCTCCAGCTTTGGGATAACCATTCATTCTAAACTTCCTCCAACTAGAAAGCACTTTATCAAATATTAATATTCTATGGGAAACATAAGTGATTAGTCTTTTATTTAGGTTTTCTTCTAAGTACCCACTAATTCTAGCCTTCAGAAACACTCCTAGGCAGATAAGTGGTATAAGTGGATAGAACTCAGGGTACAGAATCAGGATGATTCATCTTCCTAAATTCAAATCTGGCCTAAGACACTTACTAGCTGTGTGATCCTGGGTAAGTCACTTACCTCTGCCTCAGTTCCTTCATCTATAAAAGAACCAGAGATGGAAATGGCAAACCATCTTAATATCATTGCCAAGAAAATCCCAAATGAGGTCACAAAGAGTTGCATATGATTAAAAATTACCGAACACAAAACAATTCTAAATATCATACAGATCTAATGTTCAAAAGATTTTATCTCTCCAAAATCTCTAAGAATAAGTGGTTAGATGTCACATGAGCTCTATTAGATGGCAAGCCAAATTAAACTCTATGATCCTATGATCTCTATTGAAATTTTAGATCCCCAAGTTTGTTCGACCTCCTCCATGAAATTGCAGTTTTATTTTCTGTATATTCAAAGACATGGCTTTTGGGCAGATAGATTCAAAGAGAAAAATATAGAACTTTGATTTTCATGGTCTCAAAGAAATAGTCAGATAGCACAACAGCACACAGATGTAGAATGAAAAAGAGGGAAATTATGGCCAGCATTTTTTAAAAAGAAATAATTTGCTCTCCAGTTCCCAATTCCACCAACAAAATATTACTGTCTGAATTTTCCCATATTACCTCCAACATTTATCTTTATCTTTTCCTGTCATCTTAGCCAATTTGAGAGGTGTGAAAGAGTACCTAAGTTATCTTAATTTAAATTTCTCTAATCAATAGTGATTTAGAGCATTTTTTCATAACTAGAAATGGCTTTAATTTCTTCATCTGAAAATTATTTGTTCATATCCTTTGACCATTTATCAAAAAGGAGAATGGCTTGTATTCTTATGAATTTGAACCAATTCTCTATATATTTTAGAAATGAGACCTTTGTCAAAACCCTTGGATGTAAATTTTTACCCCCAGTTTTCTGCTTTCTTTCAAATCTTGGCTGCATTGTTTGTACAAAACCTTGTCAATTTAATATAATCAAAATCATCCATTTTGTACTTCATAATGTTCTCTAGTACTTCTTTGGTCATAAATTCCTTCAATCTCTGCAGATCTGAGAGGAAGACTATCACTTGTTCTCTTAATGTGTTTATAGTATCACCCTTTATGTCTAAATCATGAACCCATTTCAACCTTATCTTGATACAGGGTGTTATATGTGGGTCAATGCCTAGTTTCTATCACACCATTTCCCAATTTTCCCTGCAATTTTTGTCAAATAGTGAATTCTTATCCCACAAGCTGGAGTTCTTGGGTTTATCAAACATTAGATTACTATAGTTATTGACTTTGTATCTTGTGAATCTAACCTATTCCAGGGATCAACTACTCTATTTCTTAGTCAGTTCCAAATGATCTTGATGACTGCTGCTGGTACAGCTAGGTCACCTTCATTTACATTTTTCCATTAATTCCCTTGAAATGTTTGACCTTTTGTTCTTCCAGATGAAATGTGTTATTATTTTTTCGAGCTGTGTAAAGTAATTTCTTGGCAGTTTGATTAGTATGGCCCTGAAAAAAAGTAGATTGATTTAGGTAGTAGTGTCATTTTTATTATATTCAGAGTTCAAAATAAAAAAGAATGTTAAAATTATTTTTGTAAGTAATTGGGGAAAATAAAATATTAAATAAGATATAAAACAAATGATTAATTTTCTTGTTGTTCTTCAGTTGCACTGACTCTCAGCTCCTCCCCCCCCCTTTTTTTTTGTCCAGAGATACTAGAGTGGTTTGCATTTCTTTCTCCATCATTAATTTCTCTGCACTTCAGTTTCCTCTTCTGATAATGAAGAAGCTGAGAAGGAGATGAGATCTGACTTCTGAAATCCCTTCTAGCCCTTCCAGATCACAGTTGATCCTACTAGGTTGCCCATGAGTATTTGTTGAATAAATGATTTATTCTAGAAAGCTTCCAGGTCCATTTTCTGGTTGCATGCTTTAAGAATTCCTCTTGTTCTGAGTAGAGGTCAGCTGATCTCTAGGTTGATTATTTCCCTGGACATGTCACTACAATGAGGGGCCCAAGGGAATAGGAATGGCATAAGGGTGCTTAGTTTCAAATATTAGAGAGTTTGGGGGAGGTGTGCTTAAAAAACCCCCAAGACAGTAGGGTTTACCAGAGGGGCTAAGATAAATCTCTTTCTGTTTTACCTAGTTCTAACCTTGACCACAACATGTTAATTTGATAGATTGCTGAAAGAGTCAACAGAGATGGGAAATTAGTTCAACTTTAGTCTCCACAATGTTAAAAAAAAAAAAAAATAGGCTGAAGCAAGGAAGCTGTTCTTTTGTCTCTGATGGCATCCAAGGGCCATGAATTATTTATTTGTCCTATTAATCAACCAAGCCACAGAATGGCAAGAGCCAAAGAATGATTGCTTATTGATTTTGGTTTCCTTTCCCTAAGGCATTTCCTCCTTGTCTTCCTCTTCTTCAGCTAGCCCCTGAATAGGGCTTTTTTGGTGGTCTTAATGTGAGACAGAAATACACTAATAGGGTTCATTATGTTTGATTATGGAGTGGTGGTAATTTAGGGGAATCAATTCAATTTAACAAATATGAATTATGTCTTATATGCAGGGCATTGTATTAAATATTGAATGTACAACCATATCTTCAAAGGAGTTTAGGATTAAATAGGGAGATGAGGCATCTACATAAATAAGAGAAAGGGTCAAACAGAGAGGAGCAAGCAGTTGAGAAAAATGGATCATTTCTGGGGGAAGTCAGGGAAAACTTTATGAAGTATATAGCTAAATGGGGCTTTGAAGGAAGAAAAAGATCTCAAATAGATTGATTCAGGAGATTCATTCCAGGCTTGAGGTTTGGCTTACAAAAATGGCAGAAAGTAGCTGTATAAGCTTGTAGATCAGCTCAATTTGCCTGGAACACATGATAAATGAAGGAAGATAGAGTGAAATAAAGATGGGAAAGTTCAATTGGTGCTAGATTCTGGGAAGTCTTGAATGCTAATCTAAAAATATTTATATCTTATCCTTAATAATGAGGAGCCATTGAAGGTTTTTGATTTGGGGAATAGTATAACCCAATCTAAAAGTAAGGAAGATTACTTGCCAAGCCATGTAAAGGATGTGTAATGGGGACTGGCAATCTACATTAGCTATCTCAAATGGTGTTTCCACATGGAAAATGCTTGGGAGTTGCTTTAGTGGTAATTGTGAGGATGCATAAGAGAAATGCCTTGGAGAGGTAGGAGCAGATGTGGACCCTCTGAACTGAAACTGAACTGAAACTGGTTCAGGTTGACCAACTTTGTGATGAAGAGGAGGCTCTGTGATTGACCTTGGAGGCATTCAGAAAAGGCTCATCAGTACTGGCTGCTTCTTCTTTGCCTTTCTTCTTTTGCATTTTGTCTTCAGTTGCATTTTGATGGTGTGATACCATGTGATAGGAGAAAATGATATAAGGGGAAAGGTTTCCTGGGATATTTTTTTCCTGTCTGAGGTCATATTGCCTCCCAAGAAATGCCTTAGATTGCTCATTCTTTCTTATCCATTACAATTGTAGAGAATGGAATCTCTGATATGGGTTGGGAGGGCACAGGAATCTGGGAATACCGACTGGCTATTATAACCAGCCCAGCACTGATGCTGTAAGGAAACAAGCAATCTTTGGGAGGGACACTCAGCTGATATTTGTGGCGCATCTGGACATGAACTTTATGGGACTGAATTAAATTTTTGAGTTTGCTGGGAAATGTTTTATATGTTATAGCTTTGAAATAAATATCCCCCTTTGTGAAAGATACCTGATGTTAAATGGAATGGGCTCATTCCACTTATTCTCACTGGCTTTATAACAAAGTAGAGGGAACACAGGTGTTAGGGATTCAGGCTAGTGGAAGAGAAAAGAGAGCCATAAACCTCTCAGAGTACTCTAGAATCCTGAGAGACAGAAGTAGATCTGGCCCTGAGAGAATGGGGTCAAAGCATACACATTACAGATGCATTGGAGAGGATATAACTAGAGAAAGGAAGACCAATTAGGAAACGATTGCAATAGCTTATGTGAAAGGTAATAGTTTACTATATAATTTATAGCAAATATATATATATATAATGTAATATTGTATGTAGGAACAAAATAAACAATTATATATGTGTGTAGATATAGATAGATAGATTAGTATGGCTGCAGTGGGAATAAATTAAGATTTAGGAATGAAGATGGGACTGGCTCAGCTGCTGCTCTACTTCATTAAAAGTGCAAGGGAAAGGAATGTTCAGCTGTTTAAAACCAGTAAATGATCAACAGATGATTTCAGGAATAACCCATTGTAACAACTGTCTCTTAGCAAACAACTCTCAGGTGACTCCAGGGCTGGCAATATAAGGCGATTTACCAGCTGCTTATACCTAACACTAAATACCAATCTAACCAATGTGTCTATTTGAGTTCTGTTGGAGGCAATTTAATTCAATTCAATAAACATTTATTAGGCACCTACTCTGTGCTAAGCACTGTGCTAAGGTGAGGGGGATATAAATAAGGAAAAGAATGTCAGTTCCTGCCCTCAAGGAGTTTACAATCCAATGGAGGACAATACACAAAAAGAATCTGGAAAAGGAGTGAGGAACTTCAGTGTACATCCAACAGGGCCTCATATCATTCAATTGAATTTAAACCAAGCAGAGCTGAAGATGGAAAGTGGAGAGTGAGCTCAGACAACATAGAAGAATTTAAAGAACTGGATGAGTTCCAATCATCCTCTTACACTCTCCATGCATTCTTACTACCTGTATGACCTTGACCAAATCACCACCCTGGGCCTCAGATTGCTTATCTGTCATATGAGGATGTTTAGTGGGCCTCCAAGAACCTTTCTAGTTTTAGGATTCTTTTCATGATATTGTGCTTCACTGGAGTATAGCTAATGATGACTTGAGGGTTTGTTGGGGCATCTACATAATTACTGCAAATTTAAAGTGTCATTTGAAAATCAACAGTCACCTAAATGGCAGCAGGTGCAGGAGCTCTGATGCACTTGATTGTTGGTGCCACAGGTGGGCCCTCCCCAGTCATAAGCTTCATGGGGAAGAAACTGGCAGACTCAGGGATTGCTTCTGACAATGGGAACAACAATTCATTTTTGCAGCAGACTTGTCACAGGACCCTCTGAATCTAGATTCTTAAATACTTGTGATAACTGAATCATGTTTATCTTTGGAAAAGACCAAACAAGTAACTTCAATTAACTCCTGATTAATCTCCTCTGTTCACCCTCCTCCCCACCATTGTACCTGGCTCTCCTACCATTTCAGTCTTTTTACATATTATTCCCATTACCTCCCCATCACATTCTGCAATTCAGTGTCACTGGCCATCATGTTGTTGCTCACATAAAATGTTCCATCTCCTACTTAGGGGCAATTTCACTGGCTGCTCACAGTGCCTAGAACTCTGCTTCTTTAACATCCCCAGGATTCACAAGAATGTTCACAGGAAGCCTTTCATAATTCCCCTTAATTCTAATACTTTCCATCTCATGATCACTTCCAATTTGTCCTGTAAAAAGTTATTTGAATATGATTATTTGCATGTTGTCTCCTCCATTAGCTGGTGATCTATTTGAGGGTAAAAACTAATTTTTGCTTTTCTCTGTATCCCTAAGACTTAGTACCATGCCTGGCACATAAGTATTTGCTTACTAAATGGAAGGTATTGAAGTAGTAGAGGGAAATAGTCATACCCCAAATCAGTTAGTTTTTCTATCTCTTAATAGTTCCTCTGAAAGATTTTGTAAGATGGGAGATCAGTTTTGGTGAACAAAGAAATCTTTGGGGTATCTCATGAACTTAAGTTGTATTTATTCACCTTGGCCCTTGTTATGATCTCAGAGGGTTGACTGCATTGTATTTCATTGTATTTCAGATGATGTCATATAATTTTATTGAGAGAGAGCTTATAATTTACAGCTGTTCCAAGGACAGGACAATTGGTAGCCACTTTCTTACTTCATTGACTCAAAGAAGAGTAGGAGCACTAAGTTTGCTAGTTTCTCATAGAACAAAATTTACTCATGATTCCTCTTGAGCTTCTAGTCCTTAAGGGATGTCTAATAATTTCATTAGCCCAGTGTCTTTGTTGGAGTTGGGGCAAATGATATCTGGCACTTAAAAAGCAAATTGAATAGAGTTGTGTACCTTAAATATATGACTTGGCTGTAATGATATATGAAAATAGCTGTATCCTATTCATTCCCTTTTTTCACCTGGCCCCAGCTGTGTACCACACCTTTGGCTAAATTCACACACTCCCCTTTCTTTCAATTGAGATCCTCAAAGTGGATCCCAGTGATTTAGGAACCAAGATCAGATAGTAGATTGAGGAGGAAGATCTGAGTTCAAATCCAGCCTCAGACTCTTAGAACCAACCTATTTATGGATAGGTTCACAGAAATGAACCAAATTCAAGCCTTGAAATAAAATATGCCATACCATGCCCAATGTGACTCTGGGGAATGCATTTCACTTAAGTGGCTACCTTTGTTTCTTCATCTATAAAATGTGACTATATAAAAAGCTCCTCCTTCCCAGAATGGAGAAATTGAGGTAATACTTGTAAAGCACTTTGGAAATCTTAAAGCACTATATAAATGCTAACTATCATTATCATTATTGTTATTATTATTATTATATATCCTTCCATCAGTCCATGTATGGATAGAAACATCATGGAGTGAGCCAAGGCAAACTTTGAAAGAAAATATGGCAAGCACAGCCTAGTCTCTAAATCTGGAATAGCAAACAATGCTTCCGACATCTACTTAAAGGTGTAGCAGACTTCCCTGAGCATACTCCTTTGTCCCAGCTAAAAAACTGGGAGAAAAAAGCCAGACACTTCTAGGGAAGAAGCCAAGATGGCAGATTGAAGCCAGGAAGCTGCTCGAGCTCTCCAGTTTCCCTCAAAAACGACATGAAACCAAGCCTCTGAACAGAGTCTGATGGAATGAAATCACTCTTCAGTTCAAGAGGGAAAACTTCAAGAGAGGTCTGTCTCACTGAGATGAAAAGGAGGTTCAGCCCAGTTCAGACAAAGTATGGAAAAGTCAGTGAGAGAATCTTAATCATAGCAGACCAAAAATTGAGACCCTCCATCTGTGCTCAGTAAAGCAGCTGACCAGTGGGGTAACTACTAGCCCCAGCTCAGAAGGTAAATTCTGGGAAACTAGGTTATTTCCTAGAAAGAGCAGGGAAAGCTAGCCTCTGCAAACACAAGGCTTAAAACCAAGGTTCAGAGCTGCACAAGAAGCTTGGGACAGTGACCCCTTTTCCCCCAGGAGCAGAGCTTGACCATAAAAGTTAAAAAAAAAAAAAAAAAAAAGAGAGAGAGAGAGAGAGAGAGAGAGAGAGAGAAAATACCAAAAGAAAATGAGCAAGAAACAGAAAAGAACCTTGATCATAGACAGCTACTATGGTAACAGGGTAAAGCAAGACAAAATATCCATAGAGGAAATCTCAAAGAGTGATATGAATTGGTCTCCAGCCCAAAGAAGCTCCTTGGAGGTGCTCAAAAAAGACTTTAAAAGACAAAGAAGAGAGGTAGAAGGAAAAAAATGAGAAAAGAAATGAGAGTTTTGCAAGAGAGAGTCAATAGCTGGAAAAGAAAGAAAACCCCTTTAAAAATTCAACTGGCCAAATGAAAAAAAAACACTAAGGAAATCAATACCTTGAAAAATAGAAGTAATAAAATGGAAAAAGAGATACTAAAGAAAAAAATCACACATTAAAAACTAGAATGGGGCTAATGGAAGCTAATGACTCTATGAGACATCAAGATTCAGTCAAATAAACCAAAAAGAATGAAAAAATGAAAGAAAATGTAAAATACCTCATTGGAAAAACAGATGACCTGGAAAATAAACACAGAAGAGACAATTTAAAAATTATTGGTCTACCTAAAGTCTCTGCCCCCCAAAAAGCCTGGATAGCATTCTTCAAGAGATCATCGAGGAAAACTGCCCCAGTATTCTAGAAACAGAGGAGGAAATAGTCATTGAAAGGATCCATTGATCATCTTTGGAAAGAGATCCCACAAGGAAAACCCCAAGGAACACTGTTGCAAAATTCCAGATACAATCTTAAGGAAAAAAATACTCCAAGCTGCTAGACAAAAGCAATTAAAGTATTAAAGATTAACAGTCAGGATTACCCAGGTTCTGGCAGCTTCTACAATAAAGGATAAGAGGGCCTGGAATGCCATATTCCAGAAGGCAAAGGACCTGAGGTTACAACCAAAAATTAGCTACCCAGTGAGAATTAACTACCCATCTTTCAGGGGAGAAGATGGATCTTCAATAAAGTAAAAGATTTTCCATCATTTCTATTGAAAAAACCAGAACCAGAAAATTTAATTTTCAAACACAAGACTCAAAAGACGCATAGAAAGGTAAACAGAGGGAAAAATACCATTTAAAGATTAAACTGTCTATATTCCTAGATGGGAAAATAATATCTGTTACTCTTGAGAACTATATCTGTTATTGGGACAGTTAGAGGGGGAATCACATGAACGGAGGATGTGTTTGTGAATGGATTCTGATGTGATGAAATCAAAGAAAAAGACATTAAGAGTCGAGAAAAGGTCTGTACTGGAAAAAAGAGGAAAGGGGAAGTATAATGGTACAATTAGATCATATGAAGAGGTGCAAAAGACCTATTAAAATCAAAGGAAAGAAGAGAGGGAGATGAGCATTGTCTGAAGCTTGATTTCATCAGTTTTGGCTCAAAGAGGGAATAACTTAATCCTTCAGTTGGATATAGAAATTTATCTAACTTTATAAAGAAGTAGGAGAAAGAGGAAAGAAAAGGGAGAGACTGAATAGAAGGGAGAACAGAAACTCTAGGAGAGAGAGATAAGAAGGGGGAGGGGTAATAGAAAATAAGGTAGTGGGTGGGATGGATTAAAAAACAAAACACCTATTAAGGAAGGACAGGGTGGAAAAAGAGAACTAAAATATATACAGGGGAGAAAATAGAAAGGAGAGAAATGCAGAACTGGTAATCATAAGTGTGAATGAGATGAAGCAAATAAGCAGAATGGATTAAAAAACAGAATCCTATAATATGTTGTTTATAAGAAACACATTTGACACAGAGAGTCACATACAGAGTAAAGGTAAAAGGCTGGAACAGAATTTATTATGCTTTAGTTGAAGCGGCATGATTCTAAATTCAGTAACTGGGGTTTTAGGTAGGTTTCTTGCCCCGAGGCTTGCTTTTCTGATACTGATATGAGCAGGTTAGGTTATATCAGAATTAGCAAACTATTTGAACTAAGGACCCCTTTATATTCTCAAAAATTATTGAGACCTTCAAACAACTTTTGCTTTGTGGTCTTTATCTATCAAAATATTTTCTGTAGTTGAAATAAAAGCTGATCAGGTTTTTAAATGATTTACTTATTAATTCATTTAAAATCACAATCAATCCATTACATGTGAATATAACATAATTTTATGAAAAAATTATTTTCCAAAACAAAAAATTAGCATTGCTTTATATATTTTGTAACTATTCTTATCCCTTAATAGAAGATAGCTGAGTTCTCATACCTGCTTTTGCATTCAATTTCTTTATCTCTGCCTCTTTCTCTCTCCTTCTCCCTGTATTTATTTATTTATTATATAACTTTTTCTGTAAAAGCTTTGGTTAAAGTATATAAAGAAAATCTGGACTCATAGACCTGTATTTGGAAAAGGGAGAAGTATTTTAATAGGCAAATAATTCCTTAATATTATTATGAAAATAATGCTGATTTCATGAACTTCCCAAAGGGTCTCAGGGATCCTCTGATCCATGGATCATACTTCGAGAATGTACATGATTATTAAGGCCCCAATGAACTCCAGATTCTGTGAGCTTTAGGTGAGACTGATTGGAAAAAGGGAGATTTGGACCTTCAACTTTATTGGTATGGGTCATCCCTGCTGAAGAAACTCTCCCTACCAATGCAGATCTGCAGTTCCAAGTCCTAGACAGTTGTTTGGGGAGTTCTGAGATCCCCCCAGCCATTGTATCAGAGGTAGCACTGGATATCAGGTCCTTCTTACTGAAGCTACCATGACATGTTTCTTCTCTGAACCCACAATAAGTGTTTTCATATAGATGAAAGCTCTCTAACAGAAGAAGAATTAAACTTATTTTACTTGACTTCAGAGGGACAAACCAAGACAAAGGACTGAAAAAATTAGGAAAATAAATTTAAATTCAGTATAAGGGAAAATTTCCTATGCTGGGTTGTGTTGTAAGGTGGTAAATACTCCAGAAACAGAAATATTAAAACAGAGATTGGGTGTTTGTCAAGAGTGTTTAAAAAAGGATTCATGTTTTAGGAATGGTCTTGAATATATTTTCTCTATTCTTCTGTCCAACATTAAGATTCTATGATAATCTTCAAAAAGCATCATAGGCTATGCAATCTTAGTGTCATCTTTGTTCTTGACTCTCACTCTCTGTTGTCAAATATTATCATTTCTAGCTAAACAATATCTTTCATGTATGTATCTTCTCTGCTCATACAGCTATCATCCTAGATCAAGCTCCCATCACCTCAGGTATTGACTACTGCAATAGCTTTCTTTAAAATATACAGATTTCCCAATTATATTTAAACATTTTTAAACATTCATTTAAAAAATTTTAAGTTCCAAATTCTCCCCCTTCCTCTTACCCCTCCTGCATTCCTTTAGAAGACAAGCAATGTGATATTGATTATATATGTGAAGTCATGCAAAACATAATTAAGTATTAGCTATGTTGCAAAAGATAATACACAAACAAAAAATAAAGTGGAAAAAAGTATATTTTAATCTTCGCTCTAAGTTTTTTCTCTGTGGAGATGGATAGTAGTTATTATGAATCCTTTTGAAATTGTCTTGATCACAGTGACAAAGCCTTTCTCAGTTAATCATCATGATGATATTGTTATTTTAAACAATGTTCTACTAGTTCTGCTCAATTCACTTTGTATCAGTTCATTTAAGACTTTCTAGGTTTTCCTGAAACTATCTCTCTCATCATTTCTTATAGTACAGTAATATTTTATTATATTTATATACCACAACTTGTTCAGCCATTCCCTAATTGATTGGTATCGCCCCATTTTATAGTTCTTTGTCACCATAAAAAAAATCTAATCTCTTTCTCTCCCACTCCCACTTCCTCTCCCTTTTCCTCTCCATCTCCCTTTCTCCCTTCCTTTGTAGCTCTCTTTCTCTTTCTGTCTCTCTGTCTCTGCCTCTGTCTCTGTCACTGTCACTGTCTCTCTTTCTGTCTCTTTCTAACAAAAAGGTTTTTCTTTGATTTTTGGGATATAGATCTAGCAATAGTATTGCTGGATGATAGGATATGTACAGTTTGATAGCCCTTTGGGAATATTTCCAAAGTCTTCTCCAGGATGGTTGAATCAGTTCGCAATTTCACCAACAATTCATTAGGATCTCTATTTTTTCACATCCCCTCCAGCATTGGTTATTTTCCTTTTCTGTCATGTTAACCTCTCTGTTAGGTAGGAGATGGTTCCTCAGAGTTGTTTTAATTTATATTGCTCTAAATAGAAGCAATTTAGATTGATTTTTCAAGTGACTATTGATCACTTTGATTATTTTGTAAAAAGCTGCCTATTCATTCCCTTTGACCATTTATTAATTGTTGATGCAATTGTCTTCTAATTGGTCTCCTTGTCTCAAGTCTCTTTCCCCTCCATTCCATCCTCCCCTCAGTTGTTAAAATGATTTTCCTATAGCTTAGATCTATCCATGCCATACTCCACTTCCTCCTCAATTTATAAACTTCAATAATTCTTATTATCTCCAGGATAAAATATAAAGTCCTCTGTTTGGCACAACCTAACTTCTTATAACATTTTAATAAGTACTTATTCCCTTCCTCACACTCTATGATTCAGTCATGTTGCCTCATTTACTCTTTCTCACACATGACACTCTTATCTACTATTTCTGCATCTTTGTACGGACTGTCCCCTCATACTTGGAATGCTCTTTGGGAAGTCATCTTTCCACAATATATATTTCCATCATTAAAAGGCTATACAAAAGTCAGTTATATAAAAGTCAGCTAGAGGTTGAGAACCTGGATTCACATCTCATCTTTGTCACTTAGTATTTATGCCTCAATTTCCTCATCATTATAATGAAGCAGTTGAACTCAATGGCCTATGTGAGCCATCCAATTTTAGATCCATGAGTCTATTTAATTCAATCCAATGCAGTCTATTCTTTAAGGATATGGGTAGATTGTCTCTAGTTGTTGTTATTGATGAGTTGTATCTGTTTCTTCATGACCCCACTGAGAGTTTTCTTGACAAAGACTTCAAAAATAGGGTTGCTATTTCCTTCTTTAGCTCATTTTACAGATGAGTAAACTGAGGCAAATGAAATTGGATCACACAGCTGGTAAGTATCTGAGATCATTTTTAAACTGAGGTCCTTCTGATACTAAGCCTTGTGTTCTATCCACTTCATCACTTCATTGTCCAAAGATATTTTCTAAAGTAGCTAAAATAGTAAGAAGCATTCAGCAATAAATTTAAAGGGAAGAAAGGCATCTAGCTAGCAGCTACAGAGATTTATATCTAAATGCTATTTTACAAACAATTTTTAGCTAAGTGTTAGTCATTTCCAAGGTGCTACTTAATGGGTATGAAGCTATTACTTTGGGGAAGGGAACACTCCATCAAACTCACTACCCCTTGCGAGGGAGGCTTGGTTTCATATTATGAGCTCTAATGATTTTTTCATAAGGTGTACTTTGCTGCTACATAGGGTGGCATGATTCATAAAAAAGGCTTTTATGCCTGAATTAGCCTTCCTAGCAATAAGCCATGTTCCCTGCAGCTATAATTCCTCTTGTAAACCAACCAAATCCTTATGTAAAATTCTCTTCAATTTATTGTAAAATTGCCTCACATTTTGTGTCACAAAATACTCCACAAAGTGGAGGGGGGAAAAAATGACAAAATCTCAGAGTGGTAAGGAACCTTAAAAAACCTAGTCCTACTAGTGCCTGAAGGGTAGCAGGCTTGTAGCTTGCCATAGGTTGTATATTCAATAAAAATAGAATTATGGCTAGTCAGGAGAAAGACAATGATTTCACTCTGGAAGCTTAACATTTACTCCTTTGGCTCCCTTCATTTTTATAGAAGACCAAAGGAATCTTCTAACTGAAAAATGAGACTCTGATCCCTAAGAATCCTCCATAGTTTGTGGGGAGGGCAGTCTTTAAAACAGAAGTTGTTTGGATGTTGTTTAGCAACTGGAAATTAAACAGGGAATCACAAGGAATATACAACCAATTTTGATGAATCTTCTGAGAGACATTTTCTTGATAAGGAAGTAATAGAGGAGAAAAGATTGATTTAATCCTGAAGATAGTAGTTAGGTAGATTGGCTCAGGTTCAGTGTTCTAAATTGTTTGCCCTGGGGCAAGGAATCTCCTGAGGGGAAAAAAAACCAACACCCATTCTAACTATTTTAACTTCTTAAACTGTGTGTGGAATAATTAAATGGGGGAGGGGGGAGTCATGAAAAATCTGACAATAGTAAATGATATCAAATATTTCTCCAAGATTGAATTTTTTATGTAAAAATAAATACATCAATCTCATTTAGTATGCAAATTTGCTTTATTTTTAATAAATTATAAAATTATAATAAATTTCTTTATGGTTTATTATTAATAAATGTTTGATTTGTATACTTATTTTATATACCTATATATCCAGTATCATGTAAAAATTTCTCAGACAAAAAGGAAGTTCAAGTGGAAATAGTTTAAGAAGTCCTGGTTTAGAGACAATTTTTTTTTTAGGAGAAAAAGTCACTGAGGGTTTTTTCCTTACTTTGATGATTGGGTGGGTATATTAAGGATCTTGTCTTTATAAAAGAAGAATCTTTGGGTTTAAAATTAAAAGTAATGGCAAAACCTATCCAAAGGAGGAAGAAGAAAACTTATAGAGCAGCATTGTCTTTCATTAATTGACTGGCAGACCAATAGGCTAAGTCAGAGCAAAAGGTAAAGATAAATAAGGGCTCATTGTGGGGGGAATACTTCTAAGTACTCTATAAGAATTCCTTTTATAATTGGCTCTCCAAATATGATTTTCAGTTTTTTCACTATTGGATTTACCATTTTGTGAATGTGTCTAGCTTATCATTATCCTTTCTAAAATGTGATTCCCAGAATGAGCCATAATACTGCAGAGATGGGATGATCAGGACAAAGTTCTATGGGACTATTAATCCTTCTCATTCTGGACACTGATTTTTGTTCTTATAACCTGAGATTATTACTGTTTTTACTTTATTTTTGCTGTCATATTATATTACTGTTTTTATGAAACTTGTGGTGCACTGAAATTCCAGCATCCTTTTTAAAATGACATTCAACCATAAATGTCTAATTCTTCTAATCAACTGAGATTTAATTTAGTTCAGTGAGCAATTTTTAAATAATAGACACTATTCTGAGTGCTGTGGCTATGAAGACTAAAATGAATCAGTCCATTACCTCAAGGAGTTTACATTTTACTTGTAGGAAGCAACATATACACAGATAAATAAATACAAATTGCATTAAAAAAAGTTATTTCAAGGGAAGGGACTCTATCATCTAGGGGTAGAGAGGGATCAGAAAAGGTCTCCTGTAGGAAGTAAGGTCTAGTGTAGGATTATAATAGTATACTTTTCCAATTCATTATATTAACTCTCTCCCATCTTCAAACCATCTAGAAATTTAATAAGTATATCTTCTATGATCTCATCTTAATTACTGATAAAATTATTGAATAGAACAAGTGGTTGGTTAGGGGTTGAATCTTGTAGTATATTTCTCTTCTATGTCCTTCTAGATAAGCACCAATTCATTACTCATTAAGAACTACTCAATACTAGTTATTTAACCAATTTTTAACCCATATGTCTTTTCTACCTATAACTGTCTACTATTCTCTATCTTGTCCTTAAAGATACTGGGGATTTTTCTTGACCATTTTGCTAAAATCTAGATGTGCTTCATATATAACATTGGCCCTGGTATACTAGTCCAGTAACTCTGTGAAGGTAGGAAAGGAAATTTGACTGCCATGATTTGTTCTTGTCACTTATGGTATTCACTATTTTCTTTTCCCAATTGCTCTCAAACCATCTCTTTAATTAAATATTCTAGGATGTTGCTAGGAATTAAAGCAAAACTTACCAGCATATGGTTTTTGTAAAATAGGATAATATTTTCACATCTCCAGTAGCCTCACGGTACATCTTGTCACAGTTTCTAAAAGATTAAGGACTTAGTTCTATTGGAATGCTGCAATGTAATCCTTCCAGGCCCAATGACTTGAACTTATGAAGGCAGTCAGTTACTAATTTTCATTTCATTTATCTTAACTTTTGACTCCTTGTTCATTATTTTTATTTTATACTTTCCACTCCCAAAGGTTATCCTCTCTGGTAAAGAAAACAGAGGCAAAAGAAAAAATTTGATGGAGAAAAAGAATAGAGTATTGTTGCCTATCATCAATTGACTGGCACACCAACGGGCTAAGTCAGAGCAAAAGGTAAAGATAAATAAGGGCTCATTTTCCTGACATCTAGCCTAAATCTGCCTCTTTGTAACTTGCAAGTATTCCGACTACTTCTATTCTCAGGTCAATTAGCTAATTCAGCCCCTCTTTCTAAGGCAGTCTTTCCAATATATTGAAGATAGCTCTCTCTTTTAGCGTTAGCTCTCACTTTTAGCTATATGTTATCAGTGAATGTTCTAAGCTAACATTATTTCAAATTGCCTAGGACCAGCCAACTTCAGATCTGTGGGCATTCTGATTTCTTCACCCCTGGGTGCATGTTGGAGATTTACTTCCTGTAAATAAATACTTCTACTTAAAATTCCACTGTTAACTGGACATTCAGAAAGGGGAAACAGGAACGAATATAGATATAGAATGAAGACCATGATAATGGTGGATAGGTAAGGGACAGAGAGAGAAGGAATAAGAAGAGATAAGCTTTGGACTCATAAAGCAGGTCAAATCATTAGAACTGAAATGGAGGTGGGATATCCAAAGCTGCTGCACATTACTTTGGACATTTTCAATATGATTTTTTCTTTCTTTTTAATCTTTAAAAAATAAATATTTATTCTATGGAGTGGCTTTCTGAGAGGGAAATAAGGAGAGATATTGGGGAAAACTAATAAAACAAAGAACAAAAGACATGAACAAAAACTGATTTAAAAAAAAAGTATAATGTCCATAACAAGGGAAATAATAATTATTGTGTAATGATCTACCCTAATTACATCCACTTGACCAGAGATGAAATATATTTAGCAAGAACTCACTGAACTATGCTGTTCTAAGGGCATTTTACATTAGGAAGAACAGTGATAAACTTGAATATGCCCAGAGGAGGACTTGAAAGATAGTATAAGTACACACAGCCATTTTGTATAAGGATTAGTTGAATTAATTGAACATGTTTAGCTTGGAGACCTCACAAATATTTATTAATCCCCTAAAGAAGATTTTGTGAATACATGATAGCTGCCTTCATATATTTCAAGGATTGTTATATGGAAGGGGAATTAATCTTGCTCTATTTGGCCCCAAAAGGGAGAACCATGTGGAAATTATAGGGAGGTATATATCAAGTCAATATAGATTTAAAAAAAAACCAAAACCAACTTCCTAACAACTGGATCTTTTCCAAAATAGAATGAACTATCTTAGGGAAGATAGTGAGCTCCCTGTCACTGGAAGTCTTTAAGTGCAGGATGAATAATCATTTGCCAAGGATTTTGTTGATAAGCTTCATACATTGAGGGAGAGATGGATTTAGATGAACTCTGGTCTCTCCCAACTACAAATTCACAATTCATGGCTTATTTTCACTTAAAAAACAAAAACAAACAAACAAACAAAAAAACCCCACGGTTTTTATTGGCCTTCCTAAACTTTCCAGGATTGTAAAGTATCTATCAGCATGAATTACGCTCTAATGTTACCATGGATCATATTTTAAATTTTAATTCAAATTTCTACTTGCCAAATACTCAGAATGGTTCAAGTCCAAGGCCTATCAACCTGTGTAGGTTTAAAGGCCTCAGATCCATCCTAAGAACAAATATCCTTTTGAAGGGATAAAATGAAAATCTTGTAACCTCTAGCTGTTGTCAGGCCTGTTGGGGATGTTTATAGAGGTTTTTAAACTAAAGGTCATTGATTTTATTTCTTCTTGTTTAGAAACAAATTACTTTGCAACCTGAAACATACATTACAAATGTCAATCTGGACCTTTGGTGACCAAATGCGTCACTCTGTGATGTAGAGGAAAAATGCAACTCTTCTCTCCACTTCCTACAAGGGAAGGTTGGTTAGAACCATTCAGAAACTTTATAAAGTATGATTAAATAATGTCAAATATTATTGTCTTTCAGTTAAATAATCTCTTTTTATTGGTTCCCTCAGGTGATAGTTCTGCTTGAGAAGAACAGGAGTAAGTTAATAAATGACTTCTCTTCTTATTTCAAATAAGTAGGAAAATATATGCATAATCTTTTTTAAAAAAATGTTTAATTGTTTTGTTTATTTATTTTGGTTATACATGTATATTAACTTTTTAAATACACATTTCTTTATGAGTCATGTTAAGAGAGAAAAATCAGGACAAAAGGGAAAAAACATAAGAGAGGAAAAAAAAAGATGTGAATGTTGCATATGCGATTCAATTCTCTATAGTTGAATTTCTATAGTTCCTTTTCTGGATGCAGATAGCGTTTTCCATCCAAAGCTTATTGGGATTGTCTTAGATCACTGATACACTGGGAAGAACTAAGTCTTTCATAGTTGATCATCGTACATTCTTGCTGTTGTTGTGTACAATGTATTCTTAAATCTGCTTGTTTCACTCAGCATCAGTTTGTATAAATCTTTCCAGACCTTTCTAAAATCAGCTTGTTCATCATTTTTTATGGAACAATAATATTCCATTACCTTCATGTACTACAGCTTATTCAGCCATTCTCCAATTGATGGGCACCTACTCTTTTCTAATCTTTGCTACCACAAAAAAGAGCTGCTATAAATATTTTTTACACGTCAGTCCTTTTTCCTCCTTTATGATTTTCTTGGGAAACAGATCCAGTAATGGCACTGCTGGGTCAAAGGATATGCACAGTTTTATAGCTCTTTGGGCATAATTCCATATTGCTCTCCAGAATGGTTGGAATATGCATAATCTTTTAACAAAGAATACTTCTTTATTTGTTTGATTCTTACCATGTCTGTCGAGGAATTTGTTATTTGGGTATAAATGAGTCACATTTTAAAGGATGAAGTTTTCATTAAGTCAAGCATAAAGAAATTAATATGCCACTTATTGCTTAATTTTATTTGAAATCCTTCTGGTGATTCCAATGGGAAAAAACAATAGGAGGATGAGCGTTCTGATTATATGTTTTTGTTTTCTAAATTATCTCAGTACATTTCTTAATATATAGATAGGACTACTTTGAAGGAAGCATGGTATCAGTTGTAACTACCAAACTTCAAAGCTTCGAGTGATTTAATTCTAGCAATGAAGTGAAGTAGCAAGCAAGAGTGGTGTGGAGGATGTGTTGCATTTAGGAGCCAGGAGCGTCTGGGTTCAAATTTTATCTCAGCCACTCACTGTATGTGGGATTCTGAGCACATTACTGTTTGTTTAAGTTTCCGTATCTGTAGAATAAGCTGGCGAAGGAAACCATTTCTGTAACTTTGCCAAGAAAATTCACAGAATCACACATAGCTGAAATGACTGGACAATGATGAAAAACATGGAAAAGACTCTAGAATTGAAATTTTTAAAAAGACTTGGGATTGCATTCCACCTCTGCCATTTATAAATTGTTTTGCTTTGAACAAATAATTTCACCCACCTGAGCCTAAGTTTCCTTATCTGTAAAATGGGGCCAATAATCTATGTGCTATGAAAGTAATTGTGAGCAATATGTTTTGTGAAATGTGAAACATTTTAAGTATATTATTATTGTTATTGCTGTTGGATTTTGTGATTATATCACTCTTGGGAAAGCATAAAAACTCATATTTAAACATTTTGGTGGAATTTCTTTCTGTATAAATCATTCTAAGCCTTTTCCCCACCTTAATTCATGAAACCTTAGATTAACTAGATTAATTGAAAATATTATTGTGATGAAACCAGGACCATAGGACTGAGAACACTGCAGGTTTCTGGAGGCAGTATTACTGATTGAAAACTACATGCCTGGAATAGAGCTTGATTACAGGAATGTATATAAGCTATATTTGATGAAGATGAAGGAGGGAATGGTCTTCTCCCCCCCCCCCATCTGTAAAATGGGAAGATTGGACTCCTTAGATAACTTTTAAGGCCTTCTCCCATTCTAAGTCTAGGAAGACCCAATTCTGACTCCTGCTTAGACACTTAAGAGTGTGACTATGGTTGTCATTTAAACCTTCTTGGCCTCAGTTTCCTTATCTGTAAAATAGGGATAATAAAAACACCTACCTCACAGGATTGTTGCTCTGAGGATAAAGTGAAATAATTCAGGGATCTGTAATACTGGAGAAACTGAAGCAGGATAGAGATTAGAGATTTTTTAACAATTTAAATAATGGAGAGTTTGGACTGGCAGCCATATTAGTCAGCTGTCTGGATAGGGAGAATAGAGGCACAACAGTCCCCAAAGTCCTACTGCAGGTAAGTACTAAGACTTTTGAGACACCTTGTATGAGTGATCCTTAAAGTGCTATGTAAGAGCTGATTATTATTATTCTCCCGTGGTCCTTGGCAGGAGTGGGTTGAAGAAATCAAAGAATCACCTGCCATTGAGCTTTCAGCTCAATCAATAAACTGTAATGGAACCAGGCTGTTATCACTAACCAACATGGTTTTTTTTTTTTTTTTGTTTGTCTGTTTTTGCTTTTTGCTGAGGCAATTGGGGTTAAGTGACTTGCCTAGGGTCACACAGCTAGGGAATGTTAAGTGTCTGAGACCAGATTTGAACTCAGGTCCTCCTGACTTCAGGGCTGGTGCTCTATCCACTGCACCACCTAGCTGCCCCCACTAACCAACATGTTATCCACAACCACCCAGACATAACATTGGGCCATAAAAACCCAAGATGTTTTACATAAATATTACCATGCCAAATACTCATGGGTTCCAAGGTAGGTGAAATGAAAGGCTTTCAAAATACAGAGTCCCAACAGAGGATATCCAAATCATGAACAGGGTAAGGAATGTATATGTCATCATCTCCTATCCTGGGTGCTTCTGAGAATGTATCAAGGATGCTCTCAAAGAACCTACAGAGAAAACTAGCTGATACATTATAACTTTAATTCAATTACAAGAAGCAGTGATTTTGTCTATCTTTGTAGCAGTTAATACAGCATTAAATTAAACAAAATCAGTTTAGAGAGTTGTGTTATGGCTATTTCTATCTGAGCCCTATGGAAAAGAATGAAAACAAAATGACAATAATAATACAACAATGCAACAACAATAAGTTATGAGTGCTTCAAGGTTTGCAAAACACTTTATACCTATACTACCTCAGTTCTCAAAACAACCAGGTTGTAAGGGATTGCATAAAATAGTATTTAAGGCTTCTTCCTGATCTAGATCTTATGAAAAAAAAAACCTTGTGGAAAAAAGAATACTACTTCTAAAGTAATATTATTAATGATAATTATCATAATCAAAATCATCATTATGTTCAAGACACTAAATCTATAGAGGATCTACCTTCCTTCAATTTTTCTGAGTAGGAAGGGCTTCTCTTCATATTATTTATAAAAAGTTGGTTCAATTTTTTTTAAATGGAAAAGGAAGGAAACAAGCACTTATCATGCCAAGTGGTTTGCAAATAATATCTTTTTTGATCATCACTATAGAAACTTTTTTAGTATTACATTCATCACCACATTTGTATGCATTCATTTCTTTGAAAAGATGCTGCTGCTCTTCTACTATCAATTGAATAATTCAACAACATTTTAGTGCCAAATATATGCTGGGCACTGGGGATAGGGATTGGGAGGGAACAGTTGCTATTATTTTCTCCATTTTACAGCTGAGGAAACTGACACAAACACAGATTAAGTAATTTACCCAGAGTTAGCTAGTAAGTATTTAGGTTCAGATTTGAACTTGTCTTCCTGACTTCAGCTACAGGGCTCTATTGTAGCTATCTCTGAAAAGAAAAAGTAAACAATGAAAAGAAGAAAAGAACAACAGGTAGGCTGAATAACTGAATGTGATGTCATTAACAGATTGGGTAAATAACAAGAAAACAATTTTATATCTCAGAATAATTATTATTGGTTTGCTATTGCACAAGATGTCCCCGAATCTTATTCATGTACTAATATTTCCATCCCACAATATTCACTAATATTCTCCAAGGAAGTTATAAATAAGCATTAATATTTTTTCCTTAAAAAAAGAATTTTTCATTTAATGATAGCAATTATACTGTTCTGTGGGGGTACTGTGAATAGAAGATAATGGCCCTATAAATCAAAGAATGTGCATGATTCACTTCCTATAGCTTTTCTGCAGGGATTTTTAAAAGAAGATATTCACCAGATCTCAAATGTGCCTTAGCAACAATACATTCAAACATAAAAAAGAGTATAATGAGCTATAGCACATGAAATGATTTCTTTGCCTGATAGATCTTTATCTGAACCAGTTAGAATTCCAACACAAACATCATATAAAATTATTAGCTGCTTTTTTAGTTTCACATTTATAACCATACTTAGATGCATTCTTTTCTTTTTAAAAATTTTATTTAGTATTTTATTTTCTCCTAGTTACATGTAAAAAATAGCATTTGTTTTTAAAATTTTGAGTTTTAAATTCTCTTCTTTGCTCCTTTTTCACATTGAGAAGGCAAGCAATTTAATATAGATTATATATGTATAGTCAGATGTATTCTTTTCTTTAGAGAGATGATGCTACTCTTCTACTATCAACCAAACAATTCAGTAAACATTTTAGTGCCTACTATATAGGCACTGAAAATATAAAGATGAAACATAATGCTCAAGACTATTAGCTATGGGTTGGGGGAGGGAGAATATAAAATGAGCATAAATAAATACAATATAAAGTAAAAGGTTCTAAGGACAAAAAAAAGTTGCAGAAGGGAGTTACTTTTCTAATCAATCAACAAAGTATTAATTGAGAAATTTACAAAATTATGGAGTTACTTTTCTAATCAGTCAACAAAGTATCAATTGAGAAATTTATAAAATTATGTCAACAGAATAATTTACTCTTAACTGGGCCCTCACAGATGAATGGCAACCTTGTATTTAAGTCTGATGAACTCTATCCTAGTCTCTACACTAATAGTTCTAAATCTTTTTTCCTCAAGCTCCTATTCAAGGCCATCTACTGTGAACTCCCTTATCTGTCCTGTTCCACACCTCACTTTGCTATATTTTTGCCTACCTAATTCCCTTTAAGTTCCAAACTTGGAGATAACACTTTTTCTTACCAAGGCTAACTCTTCTACTTCTGTTTTTAATTCTATTCCCTTCTCCCTTATTAGAGAGTTTGTTCCTTCTGTCATTCCCTTACCCTCTCTCTCCTAAATCTTTTCCTATCCTCTGTTTCCTCATTGCCTGAAAATATGCTTAGATTTCTCCTATCCTTTAAAAACTTCTCTTAGCCTCAATCTACTACCCTAATCATTCCCATCCCTTAATGAGATAGGGTATACATTTGGAAAAATGCTAGACTTGAAGTCCTTGATGCTGATTCTCATGATTTCTAGTTATTTGATCTTGAGCAAGGTCTCAACTTCTTTAGATCTCAATTTTCCTATCTCTAAACTTGGGAGAGAAATATATGCAATGACTGCTTCAAATACTTACTGCAAGGAAAGTACTTTATAAACCTTAATGTAACCATATGGATAGTTAAACCTTTATTATTCAGAATTGTTACTTTTCTTCAAGGTTCAGTTGACACACTAGCTTTTCTATTTTACTTTCTCTGATCTCTATCAGCTGAAAGTATTCTCTTCTTCCTCAAATAGTGGATAATTTTATCTGGATTTCTCATTCCCTTTCATGTATTATACTTAGTTGTGTTCATGCTATATCTTCCCCTAATAAAATATAAGTTCCCAGCTGTGTTCATGCCATATCCTTCCCAATAGAATATAAATTCCATAGCATTAGGAATTATGTAATTTCTATCTTTGTATATCCATAACCTAGTTTAGTGTCTTGCCCATACTTACTATATATTTATCACAAGGTAAGGCATTGTTCCTACTCACAGTGAGCTTGTAGTCTATGTTGGGAGAAAAGGTAAACATTCAGAAAATAACTAGCGAATGAGAAATAGATACCATAAGGAGACAGAATTCAGTTCAATATAAAGAAGAAATTCATAACACTTTATTGTTGTCATTGAATCATATCCAAATTTTTGTGACCCTATTTGGGATTTTACTGGCAAAATACTGGAGTGGTTTGCCATTTCCTTCTCCAGCTCATTTTATAGATGAGGAAACTGAAGTAAACAGTATCAAATGACACAGCTAGTAAGTCTCTGAGGCTGGACTTGAACTCAGATTTTCCTGACTCCAGACCTGGCATGCTATCCACTATGCCACCTATCTACTGCTAGTAGCCAATACAAACCAGCTATTAGTTAGCCTTCACTTTTGGAATGTTCCCAATTTGAACCTTTATTGCTTTGGGGGTGTGATTTTGTTTTAGTCAGTATTTCTGTTCTACCCCTCATGGAGGCATAGATCAGCTTTCAAAAAGAATTATGAAGGGCAATGAACTTATAAGAAACACCTGTTTGTTATTCATCCAACTTTTTCCTAGCCTTCTTTGGGGAATAGTCTCCTTTTGCCTGAGAGACAATGGATATAACTTTGTTCTGTTTTTGGAAAGTTTATAAAATATTAATAGATCAAAACTCATTGAGATTCTCCTTCTTTTTAATTAAAGCCTCCATTCAAGAGAAGGGAAGGCACTTTGGACTGAGGTTCAAACTTCTGTCTTTTTTTCTTTGTATGGAGCTGAGAATGTGAGCCAGGCTGACTGGGAGGAAGAGGAGGAGAAGGAGGAGGAACAGGACGAAGAGGAGGAAATGAGGGAGCTGTAGAGAGAGGAAGAAATGGAAGAAGAGAGAAAGAGGGGGGGAAAGAGAGAGAGGGGAGAGAGAGGAAAAGAGAGAGAGGAGGAGAGAGAGGTGGGAGGGGGAGAAAGAGAGAGAGAGAGAGAGAGAGAGAGAGAGAGAGAGAGAGAGAGAGAGAGAAAGAGAGAGGGATAGATAAAGAGAGAGAGAGAGTGGGAGAGGAAGAAAGGGAGAGAGAGGGATTCTAAATACAAATGGGTATGTGTGTCACTTTTAAATACAACACTTATTCTCCAGGTTTATTCCAGTCTTCCTATTGCATTGACCCTTTCTATCTCAGCTTATTTTTATCTGATAATCAGTCACAGAGTCAGTGTGTAAATACCACATTAACATTGTATTGCTATTTACTGGGAGGCAATTTGTTTCCGCCACCTTTTTGGAATCCATTTAGTCTGAACATTTTTTGTTTTTCAGAGCAGAAAGTCTCTTTACTAAACTGTGTCCTGCTCTCTGGAACAAACTCTTCCTCTCTAATTCTCCTCTTTTAATAACATACAATATCTGGAGAACTCTTTGGAACTATGCCCAAAGAGATGTAAGGCTGTGTAGACCCTGTAATACCAATATTGAGTCTGCATCACAAATAAATCAAGGAAAAGGAAAAAAAAAGATATCAAAAATATTTACAGTAGCCCTTTTTGTGATAACAAAGAATTAGAAATTGGGGAATGACTGAACAAGTTGTGGTATATGATTGTGATGATGATCCAATACTATTGTACTGTAAGAAATGATGAGAATATTGG
Organism: Myrmecobius fasciatus; assembly: GCA_023553655.1. Classification (NCBI taxonomy): domain Eukaryota; kingdom Metazoa; phylum Chordata; class Mammalia; order Dasyuromorphia; family Myrmecobiidae; genus Myrmecobius; species Myrmecobius fasciatus. The sequence goes on along the minus strand of JAJPUD010001158.1, from coordinate 219,497 downwards.
TTTCAGAAAAACATAGGAAGACCTCTCAACTGATGCAAAGTGAAATGAGCAGAACTTGGAGAATACTGTACATAGAAATAGCAATATTGTAAAGATGATAAACTGTGAAAGGCTTAGCCACTCTGATCAATATAATACAATACAATCGAGACAATTCCGAAGGACTCATGATGAAAAACACTTTCCACTTCTAGTGAGAGAACTGATGTATATTGAAGTATAATTTTTTCACTTTTTTTCTTGTCTTATGAAATGTATTTTGTATGATGTCACATGTTTAATTGATATCATATTGCTTGCCTTATTAATGGGTGGGATACAAGGAGGAGGGAGTGAATTTTAAACTCAAAAAATTTCAAAGTAAATAAATAATAAACATTTAAAAATATTATACAATAGGCATTGTATGTGCTCCAAGTATTTTAATTATCCCACTTGGGATGTTAGAGAACAATTTTTTTTTCCTATTCTAAGAAATCTTGTATTTTACAAGACAACAAATACAGTCCACTGTTTCACAAGCATAAGACAGACAGATCTATTCAACTCAGATACCATTCAGACATTCAAAAAGCACTTATTAAATGCTTAATACGTGCCAGGTACTGTGGTAACTGCTGGAAATACAAAAAAAGGCAAAGGCAGCTAAGTAGCTCTGTGAATGTTATGTTGGATCTGGAATCAGTTCAAATATGTACTTAAATACTTATTAATTGTGTGAATTTTGGCAAGCCACTTTACCTTTGACATTCTTAGTCTCCTCATCTGTGAAATGTGGATAATAAAAATAGCACCTACCTCTCAAGGCTGTTGGGATGATTAAATGAAATAACAGCATAGTGGTTGGCACACAGTAGGTGCTGTCAAGCTCACAGTCTAATGGGAGTACATCACCTATTCTCTTAAAGCTTACATCATGGCAACATATTCAAATTATTTATATTCTCATGGAGCTGGTACCTTGGGGCCTTGTTGGAAGCTTGATTTCTTTAACTTAATTGAATAACTGAAATTGAAAAATCCTGTTCTATAACTTGATTCCAATTTACCTTTGTAACTAGATTGACAACTAAGGCAGGATGACTGGGACTTTGAGGCCCTGGGCACTAAAATTTATAAGGTACAAAAAGGTTAAGTAATATTTTAAATTTATTACATTTAAATTTCTAATTTATTTGTATTACTTTAGCAGTTTAAAAGCAATTGACCTTAGCATCTGGTTAGTAAGAATAATGAGTTAAAATAAGAAGCAACTGATATTGAGCTTGCTCTTCTCACTATTGCAATGATTTTGTGGTATCCACTTTTCTCTCCCCAGGAGATTGGAGTTTCTCCTAGGTTTCTCCTCTTTCTCCATTGAATTTATATTAATTACTTGTATTATTTTTACATTATGAAATAGAAAGTTGTTTTTTGGATGAATTTGTCTCAGGGGCAAAACCTTCTAATTATAATTCCATCTTTATCCATTTGCTCTATATACAGTACCTTACACTTCAGCCACATTCTTATTACTTTATGTTCTTTCCCAACTCCATTACTTTACTTTCAGCTTTTCCTATTCCTCAAATGCTGACTTTCTGTCTTCCATGACTACCTCCCCTTCTACTATCTAAAAATTCCCTGAGAGCAAAAGGACTACCTATTTATTTATTTTTTTGTCTTTGCATTGCCACAACTGAGGCTATGCTGGCACATAACAGACACTTAATATATACTTGTTGAAAAACTAAATGAGCAGGAAATGGATCTGCTTTTATTATTTTACAAAAAAAATTATAATTTGTACAAAAGATACAATTGTGAGGATAGCTGCTATAGATAACACATTAGTTGTGCTGTTCGGGGGCTAGGTAAAGCTTAAGATGTAAAAGTTACTTAGCTATATCTAAGCTTGAATTTGTTCACATTAAAAAAATTGTCATTGTCATTTAAGGATCTAAATGGCAGCATAGATAAAACGAGGCGCTTGAAGTCGGAAAGATAAGAGATCCAGGCTTGTCCCAGCCACTTCTTAGCTGTGTGATCCTGAGCAAATTACTTTAACCTCTGCTGCCTTTGTTTCCCTATCTGTAAAATAAGGATAACAGCACCTATTTACAAGGTTGTTGCAAAGATCACATCATAAAATGTAATATTCTCTGCAAATTTTAAAGCATACATAAGTGTGGGTTGTTTATTATTTATTATTATTAATTTATTATGCTTAACTAGATTCCCAGGACAGAAGTCTCCACTTCAACCTAACTTCTATAGCTGCCTCACTAATCCTAATCCTATTGCCCTGTCACAATTTGCTCCCTATTACAGGTTTTTAGATATAGCTCCTCTACTAAACTGTAAGTACCAGAAAGGGCACAATTGTCTCCTGTACCTTTGTATGTCTCACAGGCATACACATTTTTCAGATTTTTATCAAATAAATGATTCCCTAAATATCTCATTTGAGTATTATAAGAATCCATTCAGTAATCTACATTTATAAAGTGTTAGGAGGAAAAAAATAAGTAAGCCTTAAAGGTGAATCCATATCCCAAATCTTGACATCATCTCTGACTTCTCCCTCTCTTTTGTGCTCTATTTGCAATCAGTGAACCAGTCTCGACCTCTCTTGAATCATTTAATTTCCTTCCACTTTCCCTGCTGCCATTCTGATTCAAGTCCTTATTGTTATTAATCTGAACAATTACAATAACTTCTACCTGGCCTCTGCACCTTTGGACTCCATCTTCTTCTGTCCATTATATGCATTGTTACCGCTTTAAATGGCTACCATTAAGGCATTTATTAAATGTCTTCTATGTGGAGTGCATTTATTTATCTATTGCAGTAGTCTCTTAATTGGTCTCCTTGCCTCAAGATTCTTCTGAAATTCACCTATCATATAATTTCAAACTGATTTTCTTAAAGTGCAAATCTGACCATGTCATTCCTGTATTCACATAAGCTGCAGTGACAATCTGTTACCCCTTAGATAAAGTATAAAGTCCTCTGTTTGGCATTTTAACCTTTACAACTTGACCACATACTACTTTTCTAATTTTGTTACACATTATTCCTTTTCCATACACACTGTAATTTAGCCAGAACTCAAGTAATATTCATATCTGCTCATCCTTGGAAAAATATCTTCCCCAAACCAATTATTCCTCTTTAACTACTTTCTCTAAGAATTTCCTTTTCAATTTGGTTGAAAATTGAATTTTCAATTCAATTTGGATTAACATAAAATGTCCCCACTCTTAATCTGGTCATCACAAATTAAGATAGAATGTATGAGTTTCAAGGAACCAAGATCCTTGGTTAAAGGAACTTCCCATACATTTGATTTCAAAGTTGGCTAAAGGATTTATTGTAAATAAAATCTGTTGATTTTCTTTAAGTGTTTGGGCTGTGCTTTGAAGACTGAATGGAATAAAGATGGAGATCAAGAAAGGGCACTCCAGGTGTTGGGAGTGACAAAAATGTGGAAAACAAATCACAAGGTATATTGGGAGGATAGTAAATAGTTCAGTGTGGGACCACAGCAGCATAAATTTAAAGTTGGAAGTAATCTTAGAAATTATTCATTCTGACCTCTTTTACAGATTAATGTCTAGAGAGATTGACTTACTAAAATCATACCACTATTGAATGTCAGAGCTAGAATTCACACCCAGCTCTCTCATGATAAATCTAATGATTCTTTGTGAGTTAAAAGCTGCAAAGGTAGGTTGGATTCAGATTGTGGAGAATTTTGAATGCTCTGATATGTCCCCTTAAAAACAAAACACAACAAAAATAACAAAAACCCTTCAATGATCCCTTGTTTCCTTGCCTATCATAGAAAATCCAGACTCTTTAGCCTGGCATTTAAGACCATAGTTCATGTTGGATTCACATTATGGAAAACTGAATGCTCTGACATGTTTCCTTAGAAACAAAACACAACAACAAAACCCTTCAATGACTCCTTGTTTCATTGCTTATCATGTAAAATCCAGACTCTTTAGCTTCCATTCAAGACCATCCTTGATCAAGGTCCCTCCTATCTTTACAATCTTATGTTTGATTACTCCTTTATGTGAATCCTATGGTCCAGACAGAGAGATATGTATTTATAGTCATGGTCCTCAAAAAAAGAAATCTAGCCTCTAAACCCTAAGATATCTCACAAGGTTTCAGCTATCAAAATTTATATTCCTTTGGGCAGAACCCCCATAGGTAAGGGTATGATTCCCTATGTAGACAAAGGAAGAGGAAGGAGGGAAGAAAGGAGAAAAGGGAGATAGGTAAGAAAGGAGCGGACTGAACACATCAAGATTTATGAATCTAACAAAATACTATTTGTATGATCAGAAGAATGTGGGGAATTTAGAAAAAACATGGAAAGACTTATATGAATTGATACATAGTGAAACAAGCAGTCCCAGAAAAATATGCATAATTCTCAAAAGGGAACTTCAGATTATTTGCAATAACTAAATTTGGTCCTAGAGAATAGTTGTTCAAACATATGTTTTTATTTTTGGTACAGAGGTGTGTGTTGGGGAGGAGAGTTACACATATATAATGATATGTGCTGTCATAATGATTGTTTTTCAGCCCATTTTTGCTTAACTGTTTTTCTTGTTACAAGAGAATTCACAAAATATATTTTAGGAATTAGAAGTGTAAAAAAAAACATTAGTAAATCAGTAAATAAAAAGAAGGGAAAAAAATGCTATAACTTTAGGTCCTGCTCAAATGCCATCTACAATGCCATCTACTTTTTCTATCTTTCTATTTTTCTTTCTTTTCCTTCTTTCTCTTTCTTTCTTTCTTCCTTTCTTCTTTCTTTTATTAAAACTTTTTATTTTCAAAACATATGCATAGATGATTTTTCAGCATAATCCTTGCAAAACCTTGTGTTCCAAATTTCTCCCCCTTCCCTCCACTTCCTCCCCAGATGCCATCTACTTTTTCAAGCTTTTCCTAAATCATTGAACTATAGGTTAAAGATCTTTCTCTTCTCTGACATTTTATGGAGCTTAGAATCTTTCATGATTTTTGGTGCTTCCTGCCAAGTAATTGTACCATTTTATGTATATTTTATGTATATTTTACTTCTCCTACTATACCAGCAGTTCCTTCAAGACAGGAACTTTGCCTTCTTCAGTTCTATGTCTCCTATAGCATCTAGCTCAGAACCTTACACAGATGGGTGCTTAAGAAGTATTTGGTGTGAATGAAAAAAACAAAGAGAAAAACTTTGAGCAAACTTCTCTTACAAAAGCAAATGGTGTTTGCTATGTTTTCTTTCCTCTATTATTAGTAAGGGCATTTGCATGAAAACAGGATGTCTATTGCAGAAGTTTCCATTTGCTCCTGCTGATCATTCTCACCTGAAGCCTTGATCCTCTGTTGGTGACATCAACAGTGGCCATCTTTGGAAAAGATTAAAAGTATCACAAATAGGATGATTCTGTGCTCATAGTGTGAAGGAACAGCAGGAGCAGATGAATTCCTAAGTTACCCAAATTCTTTTTTCATGCAAATATCTTCAGTAATAAATGAAGGACAAAACAGAGCACAGGATATATTTATCTCTGAGTTAAGGGCCTCCCTGGAGAATTTTTTTTCCCCAAGAATAAATTTTTTAAAAAATCAAAAGGAAGCCTATGTAGTATGGGAAGTCTAAAAATCTATCTCATCTCACAGTTCTTTTCATAGAAAATATTTGTCTTGGGAATAAGATGACTTCTTTGGAGTCAAGATCAGCTCTTCAGTTTATGAATACAATGTCCTTTGTGGTGCCATTAGAATGACTTTGTCACAGGAAAATTTGGATTTCATGTAATTGGGGCTCAGGGTACCTCATGATTGCTAAAACTGAGTTGGAGACACATGCTGGACAGCTCCAAAGTTTCTTCTCCAAAAAGCTACCTTTGATAGGGAACCTTAGCAGTGTGGAAGGAACACTAGAATGAGAACAAAAGCAGGCTTTGAGTACAGGGAAAGGAGAATTCACTCTAAGGGAGGGGACTTGAGTTCAAATTTCATTTTAAATATGTATTGAAGCTGTGATTACAAGCAAGTCATCAGTAAAATAATGGGACGAACTAGATGACCTCTAAGGTCTATTCCAATTTTAGAGTTATGATTCTATGACCTAAAGATTCTAATACTGGTCTGGCCACCACAAGGCTCTAGGAGTTCAGTACTCAGCTTTAGTTTTGAGTGAAAATATTATTTTTCTCTTATACTAATAACCAATTATTAAATTAAGATTAAGTTTTTCCCTTTCTATTTCCTCATTCAGAAATCTGTCCTTGCAGGGTTATTCAGCCAATATCTGAAGGACGTGTCAATAGATGAGATTGACAAAATCCTCAGGATACTCACTTTTCAATCTTGGGTGGGATCCAAATAGAAGATCTTACAAAGGGAATCCAGTCTAGGCAAGTTCTTGCCCTTAAGAAATAAACTCCTATACTTGGAACTTCCCATTAGAATTTAGGTTTTGGTTTTTGAAGAGGAAAACCAGCCAGAGTGGTCTGTTTAGAGATGGATTCTTTTGTCCAGATTGTTAGAAGAGACTGAATCTCATATTTAATCATATTTTCATCAAGAGAAACTGAAGATATTTGCTCATCTCCTCATTAATAGGTCCATCCATTTATTGATTTTTAATCAGTCAGAGTTGATTTCCACACTCAGGGGTATCCAAAAGGTTTTTTATTGTTGCTTTTTTGCCAAAAGATAGTTTTATTTAGGGAAAGAGATTACAGAGAAAATAAGAGGTAAAATAGGCACCAGGAGTGACAAATATAAAATAGAGTTGGAAGAGAAATAGGGTTACCAAGGAAATGAATTTAAAAGGAATATGCCATAAGGCCTAAGCATGTCACTGACTGGCACTTTAGATCCAAAGAGGAGTTTAGCAGATTAACCAGAGTTAGCTATAGTAAGAAAAAAGATGCCATTAAAGGAAAGGCACTGTGAGGAGGAAGAGAGAGAGAATACTTCATAGTGGGCTTAGTCCTGAAAAAGATTTAGCAAAGAACTTTGTCATGAGCAGATCTTTTATAGGGGAAATACAGCTTTGGGGTTTATCAGGACAAGGGAAGAATTTTATCTAAAAGTATTTAAATATTCAAGAGGTCTCCTAGAGGGGTCTTTGTCTTCTGAGAGTTCCACTGACATCATTTTATTAATTATTTGTTAGCCATATTTAATAGATTGATTGTTAATTACCCAGCAATTATATATCTCAGACTTTTCATTTATCACAATTTCCTTATCTGTAAAATGAAAACTTTCAATTGGATTAGCTAGGTGGCACAGTGGATAGAGCACCAGCCCTGAAGTCAGGAGGATTTGAGTTCAAATCTGACCTCAGACACTTAATACTTCCTAGTTGTGTGACTCTGAGCAAATCACTTAACCACAATTGCCTCAGCAAAAAAATGAATAGGTAAATAAACTGGTTTCTTCCAATGCTATTATTCAATGATTGTATGACAAAAACCATTTGATTCCTTTCTCCTTTGAGTCAAGTTTCATAGAATGTTAGAATCCTAAAACAGGTATATGTTGGAGATATTGTGCATTCAGTTCCAGATCACTGCAATAAAAACAAATTTTTGTAAAAAAGCAAGTCATATGAATTTTTTGGTTTCCTAGTGCATATTAAAGTTATGTTTACACCATACAGTAGTTTATTGAATGTACAATAGTATTATGTCTAAAAAATAATGTGTATATATTTAAATTTAAAATACTTTATTACTAAAAAATGCTATTATCTGAGCCTTCAGTGAGTCTTAGCCTTTTTTGCTGGTGGAGTATCTTGGCTCAGCACTGATAGCTAATGACTGATCAGGTTGGTGGTTGCTGAAGGTTGGGATAGCTATGGCAATTTCTTTCTTTTTTTTTTTACAATTTTATTTTTTTAATATTTATTTTTTTAATTAAAGTTTTTTATTGTCAAAATATATACATGGAAAATTTTCAACATTAACCCTTACAAAACATTATGTTCTAATTTTTTCCCTCCTTTCCCCTAACCCCTCTCCTAGACAGCAAGTAATCCAATATATGTTAAACATGCAATTCTTCTATACATATTTTTATGGCAATTTCTTAATAAGATCACAGTGAAGTTTGCAGCACTGATTCCTTTCACTGGAACACTTATAGACCATTGTAAGGTTATTAATTGTCTTAATTTCAATATTATTGTGTCTCAGGGAATAAGGAGGCTTGAGGAGAGGAAGACAGATTGTAAACATCTTTTCTGGTAAAGAACACACACCGCATTTAACTGTTGAGTTTGACTCTTATATGGGTATGGATCATGACACCTCAAGACAATTACAATAGTAATATCAAAGATCACTGATCACAGACCACCATAACAGATATAATAATAATGAAAAATTTTAAATCTTGGGAGAATTACCAAAATATGACACAGACATGATGTGAGCACATGCTATTGGAAAAATGACACTGATAGATTTGCTTGCCACAAAACTCCAATTTGTAAAGAATGCAAAATCAGAGAATCACAATAAATTGAGATATGCTCTATGGCTCCATTTTTTGGATTCTGCCTAGAAAGGCTCGCTTCTGCTAGCCTCCTGTGTTTGCTACACTTTTCTGCTTCTTAATCAGAACAGTGGAACTCTGGATAGTTTGCCTCCAGGTCAAGTTCTAGGCCACCAGAGCTTGGCAAGCAGCAGACTCTCTGGATTCTTCTTTTCCCTTCCCTCTCCCCTAACATCTGAACCTCTATGAGAGGGGTCTCATAATTGCAACTACATTTGAATCTTAGGGTGGAAGGATATAATATTATTGTTGTATCTGATATGGTGATCTGTGATCAGTGATCTTTGATATTACTATTGTAATTGTCTTGGGGTGTCATGAACTACAACTAAAAAGTTATCTAGTCTATGAGTGAACTTCACCTTAAGCAATTTCAACAAAAATTTATTAGACAATTAGTATATATGTGACACTATTAGAATCTAGCTACTTGGTGGTGCAGTGAATAGAATGCCAAACCTGCAGTCAAGAAGAGTCATATTCCTGAATTTAAATCTGGCTTCAGATACTTACTAGCTGTGGAACTCTGTGCAAGTCACTTAGCCCTGTTTGCCTCAATTTCTCAATTGTAAAATGAGCTGAAGAAGGAAATGGCAAACCACTTATCTTTTTCAAGAAAATCCTAAATGGGGTCATAAAGAGCTATACTGAAAAATAAATGTGTAGCACTTTTGCTAGGATGTGATTCCCTTAGGATGTAGACTGTAAAAGTTCTATAGCATAAAGCAAGGCATATAGTAGAGACTCAATAATATTATTATTATTAACTTATTAACTGATTAACTGACCATTCTGAGAATAATTCCCTAAGTGGTTATGACCATGCGACCATGGCTCCTGTATGGACATTGTTTATATAGTGTTTGAACAGGGATGGAGTTCACCAGCAGACCGACTCTAAAATTTTCTTTGTCTCTCCAATGAGGCATAGGAGAATGATGAACTTGGATTTAGGGTTCAAATCCTTCATCCAGCATTCACAATTATGTCATTAAAAGTAAGTCACTTCACTTTTCTGATGACTCTCTAAAACTATAATTTTAATTAAAAAAATTTTCCAAATCTTATTTTTTTATTAAAGCTTTTTATTTACATACATATGCATGGATAAATTTTCAACATTAACCCTTGCAAAACCTTCTGTTCCAAATTTTGCCCTCCTTCCCCACCACCCTCTCCCCTAGATGGCAGATAGTCCAATTCATGTTAAATATGTTACAACATATGTTAAATCTAATATATGTATACATAGTTATAGTTATCTTGATGCACAAGAAAAATTGGCTCAAAAAGGAAAAAAAATGAGAAAGAAAACAAAATGCAAGCAAACAACAACAGAAAGAGTGAAAATGCTACGTTGTGGTCCACCATCCTCTCTCTGGGTATAGATGGCTCTCTTCATCACTGAACAGTTGGAACTGGTTTGAATCATCTCATTTAAAACTATAATTTTAGACTGGTTGTGATCTGCCTCAAAATCCACCCACAGGTCTTGCTTTTTTATTTGGTGCACACTGGACATTTGTTCAATTAAATAGAGTTGAGTGAATTGAGTGAATGGTGGGTAACTTGGTTGCTAAGGACATGTTCATCTAATTGGGAAAAAAAAAGACAATAATAGTCAACTTATATAGTCTGTACTTTTACTTCATTTATTTCTCTTTCTCATTCTGAAGAGAAAAAGATAAAATAATAATGGCTCACATTAACTGAGCCAATTAATTATGAATGATAAGTTATTAATAGCAGGTCAGGGAGAGGCAGTTTAAGGTCTTCACTAAAATGAGCAAGGTAGTTTTCTCCTAAGAAATCCCTTCCTAGACACCAAATAGCAATGGAAGGAGAAAGGGTCAACATGAATGTTTGGTGAAAATCATCCCATAAGAGCAGTTAAACTCCTGGGGACCTGGGAAACCTTTCAGAGATCAGGAGCATGGTAAGAGAAACAGATGTTGGTGACCTTCAAGTACTTCTCCTAGAGGAAGTATGGCAATATACACATGCTGTTTAGAATCAGGAGACCTGTGTTCATTACCTTACCCTGATACTTCCATTATTGTGTGATAATGGACAAACAAGTCATATATCACCTCTGAAATTCGCTTTCCTATTTTGTAAAAAAAGTAGAATGATTTTTATATTATTTACCTTAAGACATTCCTGTGAGGAGCAGTCATAAAGGAATAAAAGTTACTTTCCTCATCTGGAAAATGGGAATAATGACATATGTACACTCTATCTCATTGGGAAGTCTTAAAGAATTATCACTTTCCTGTTGCTTTTGTTATCTTAGGCAGCATCAATAATAACTTTTATTTTATGTCTTAGGAACAAAATGTGTAACACTTTCTCTAGGATGTGATTCCCTTGGGATGGAGACTAGAAAAGTTCTATAGCATAAAGCAAGGCATATAGTAGAGACTCAGTAATCACTTGTTAGGGGCAGCTAGATGGTATAGTGGATAGAGTAGTGGGTCTAGAATCAGGAAAACTCTTCTTCATGAATTCAGATCTGTCCTCAGAAACTTTATAGCTGAGAAATCCTGGCAAGTCACTTAACCCTGTTTGCCTCAGTACCCTTTTCTGGAAAATGAGCTAGAGAAGGAAATGGTAAACCACTCCAGTATCTTTGCCAAGAAAACCCAAAATGAGGAGGCAGATCTGGCTCAATAACAACAATCATCATTTATTGATTTATTATATATATATTTTTTATTTCTGAGTTTAATAGCCCTTAAACTCTCAACCTCTACTTATTTTAAAAATACTGTTTTTCCTTTTCTTTTTAAAAATTGTTTTTTAGTTTTTTATTTTCAAAATATATGCAAAGTTTTCAACATTCATCCTTGCAAAACCTTGTGTTCCAAATTTTCTCTCCCTCCCTTCCTCCTACCCCTTCCCTTAGACAGGAAATAATCCAATATATGTTAAACATGTGCAATTCTCATATATATCTTTCCACATTTATCATCATTGCTTTGTCTTTTTTAAAAATTATTTATTTTTTTAGCTTTTTATTTTCAAAATATATGCATAGTTTTCAACACTTACCTTTGCAAAATCTTGTGTTCCAAATTTTCTCTCCCTCCCTTTCTTTCACCCCCTCCCTTAGATAACAAGTAATACAATATATGTTAAACATGTGAAATTCTCCTATACACAATCTCCACATTTATCATTACTGCTTTTTCTTTATACTTCAAACCCTGTCACTGATATTTATTTCACTGAGAAAGCTAGGAAAGTCCCCTCTTTACAGAGGTGGGGAAGTATGGGCATGGGATATTGTATGTCTTCTCAGACATATTTAGCCTCACTACTTTTTTTTTCTTTTTTTGTTTTATCTTTGTTACAAGAAAGGTCTCAATGGATAGGTAAGGTATAAAACATGGTGCATCTACAAAACTGATGAACAGTTAACATTCACTGACTAATGTAATGAAAATATCCAGACTTATGCTTCTTAATTGTGTCAATCAAATTTATTAATCAAAGCATAAAAGTGTTGTTGTTAAGTCCTTTCAGTCATGTCTGACTCTTCATGATTCCATTTGATATTTTCTTGGTAAAGATACTGAAGTGCTTTGTCATTTCCTTCTCTGCTCATTTTTGCAAATGAGGAACCAAGGCAAATAGGGTTAAGTAACTTGCTCAGGATCTCATAGTTAGTAGGTTTTTGAGGTCAGATTTGAAAGTCTGGCCTACTCTCCACTGTACCACCTAGCTGCCCCTATTATTTATAGTTATCTATTAAACAATAAAATCATCAACCTTCCCAACAAACGACCAACCTGATATCCCAAGGTTTCCCACTAATAATCTTGGACTGATACTCAAATAGGTTCTCTCTGCCCAGACTGAGGCTACATGTCTCCTTCTGAGGTGATTACCTGATATGTCGAATCTCTGTCAGTCATTCAGTCCTCTCCTTAAGTGGAAGCTGCATAACTTGGTCCACAAGTTTGAGAAAACAGATCACTCCTACAGATGTAGTAGTGAATTAGGAGAAGATTGAAAGTTGGGGTCTCCAGTGGATTTTTTATAATTCTAGCTATGGGTGTTAGCTAGTTACATCCAGATTCTGATTGGCAGTTGGTGGTTTAATATGTTTACCAATTAATTTGATTAATACCTGATGTTATGATCTAATGTTCATGAAAGGGGTTGTTTACCAAAATTTCCCATTTGTGGTCTGACCTATAGCATTAACTGATATTTATATAATTCTTTTTATGCTCCAGGAACTTTGCTAAGATCTTCATAATTATAATTTAATTTGATCCTCACAATAATCATGAGAAATAGGTACTATTATTTTCTCAACTTTACAGTTAATATTGAAAAAGAAATTAAGAAAAACAAACATCAAAACACTTCATCACAAAATATTGGCCTGATACAAAATGTAGTCAGTTATGCAAGGCAAAAAGTTTTTCACTACAGAGAATGTAGAATATCTGCAAAAATAGCAGTGATATAAAAACAATATATAAATAAAAATAGGATTTTAAAATGTAAACAGAAAAAAGAAAAGGAAAAAAGCTAAGAAGGAAGCTAGAGAAAGAGTGAAAATTCTGTATAGCAAACCCCTGGAGGTTTCCATGTCCATTAGTGAGTCATCCTATTTACAGCCCAGAGTTTTCAAATAACAATAAAATAAAAAATAAAATAAACAATAATAAATAATGTGCTACATAATAAATAATAAAATCAAAATAAAATAATAAAAGACATTTATTTAAAACTTTGAAGTTTGAAAACTAATAGATACATTATCTCATTTAATCCTCAAAACAGTTCTGTGCAATAAAGTACTTCCGGTATTATTATCCCTATTTTATAGAAGAAAATAAGACTCAGAAGCTTTATTCAGCTTGCTGAAAGACCTATAATAATTACTGTGACATAGCTAGAATTCACTCAAACCTTAGGCTCCCAACCCCTAGTTCATTACACCAGAAAAGTCTCAAATCCTGTCATAATAACACATTTCCAAGTAAACCTTTGACTGTCAAATGAATTTACATTGCTTAGGTGGCTTCCTGCTACAGGTGTCTATAATCATACATGGCAGTCTTTCTCATAATTAGGGAGCAAGAACACTATGATGATTTTTTTTCTAGCCCCCAGTGATTCTTTTCTGACAGGGAAAAAGTTTTGGTTATTGAATTTGAAATATATCTCACAGAAGCTTGAATTAAGTGTATGTAATGGTAGAGGCCAGAGCATAGGAAAATGTCCCATTCTTTCATTTCTTCATCACACAAGTAATTAATATGCCAGTATTTGTGGTTAGTTAGAATCCTAGAATATGAAAGCTAGAAAGAAACAGACATGATTTGTGAAAGATAATATAGATATGTTGAATATCACTACCTAACAACATGTATTTTTATTCATATATTTAAATTTAAAGTAACATTAAAATGATTAGACTTGAATGTATTGTTGTAAAAGTCATATTACCCATTTCATGTAGCAAATAGGTAGCATACTGTATAGAGTACTAGATTTGGAGTGAGGAAAATGTGAGTTCAGATCTAGCTACAGGTATTTATTAACTGTGTGATTCTGGGAAATTACTTTTAAAAAATCTGTCTGCTTTAGTTTCCTCATCTGTAAAACATAAAATCTGTAAAATTAACCTTTGATCTTGGTTTTGCCCTCTGGGTCTGTCTAAAATATCCCTCTCCATTATAAGAGCTTTCAAACATTTTAAAGACAGGTATACTATCCCAATTCCCTTAGTTGTCCCTCATACATAAATTCTGCTTTTATTTTCTATTGAAGAAGATTATGGGAAAAGGGAAAAGGAGAGAAGAGAGAAGGATTTTCATCAAATTAGGAAATAAGGAAATTGTATGGATGATTTGGGGGTGTTTACATTAATGAAGATGGCTAGAAATTAAACTTTTGTTAGTTTTTTTTTTTTTTTTTGCTGAGGCAATTGGGGTTAAGTGACTTACCCAGGGTCACACAGCTAGGAAATGTTAAGTGTCTGAGGTCAGTCTGAGCTAGTCAGGTCTTCCTGACTTCAGGCTGGCACTTTATCCAATGTGCCATCTAGCTGCCCCCAAATTAAACTTACGAACAGAGATTTGGAAGAAATCAAGGGACATTTGGAGGAAAATAATCTTTAGGTTCTGATTCTTCTGGGTTCCAGGAAAAGAAGTTGAGGAAGAGGGAGCAAGCTCATGGAAGAAGGAAAGGAATGAGTAAGGACTTGGGAAGCAAGAATCAAGAAGGAAGAGAAGGTAGTTGGCAATGCAAAGCAAGATAAATAAGAAAAAATAAGTGGTGCAATTGGAGAAATAAGCAATTGATAGATTGTGTTGAAACATTAAAATGCTTCAATTTATTTTATTACTACGAAAGAAATAAACTACATTTACAGTAAATAAACAGAAAAATTTCAAGAATCAATGAGCATGAAACAGGTGTGGCAAATTAGTGAAACAGCTAGACAGTTGGTGCAAGGAAAAAGGAGAGGTAAGCTATAGCTATGGACTTGTTGAGATTAAGGAAAAGAAGTTTAATGGAATTATCAAATTATTTTAAAAATGGTAATTGGCTACAAATATTTGGACCAAGTGTTTTAGGATTGATATGTAAATATTCACTATTAGTTTAAAAAAATTCAAGGCTGAAAATCACAACTAGTATGGAGAATTAAGGAAATTACACAGTGATTTATACTGAAATTATGATGTTTCTACATGAGCTGAGTGATGGTTATTTGAATTCCAAGTAAGGTTGAGCTTCCTCTCAGTAGAGGGGAAAAGGCTCCACAACGGGTCTTTAAACTCCAGGTTTTTAGGAACAATGGAGTTTTGGTAAAGGAAATAGAGTTGAGGCTTCAGTGAGAAAACAAAGATATCTCAAGTGGAGGAGGAGATGTCAGAAAATGGATTCTGTTGCACAGACAAAAAGGAAGAAAAAGACAGCTTTCCTTTTGGAATTCAAATATGGATTTGAAGCATTTCTTTTAAAAAAAAAAGCTGAGTTGGATGCTATAAGAAGGAAGAAGCTCCTTGCCATCTAAGCAATGACTTAATAGAGTAAGACACTGTCAGATTATCAGGGTAAAAGTAAGAGAAAGAAGAAGAGAAGAACAGTACTCTTGGTGACTCCCTGATCAGAATTATGAGGCAGCCAAATTGTGTGGACCTGCTAACAATAGAGATTTGTTATCTTTCTGGGCCATGCCATTCATCATTTATCATTTTCCTTTTCTATTATGTAAGTTAATCTGTTGGATGTGAGACAGTACCTTGGAGTTGTTTTAATTTACATTTATCTAATTATTAGTGATTTATAAAATTTTTTCATATGACTCTTGATAACTGATTTCTTCTTCTGGAAACTATCCATTCACATTCTTTTATTAATTTATTATATATTTATTTATTAATAAATTTGTTGATTTATTGTCACATATTATGATATTATGATATGTTATTATAATTTTTATTGCTTGTAGAATTATAGATTTGGAGCTGGAAATTACATTAGAAGTCACTAAGTCTAAGCTCTATTACAAATGAGAAATGCCTTTCTCAGAATCACATAGCCACTGAGCATATGAGATAGGATTGAAACCAACTCTTCCTGAACTCAGTTCCAAGGCCTTCTCCATCATAACATGCCATCTCTCAATGAGGTAGACTTATTTAGTTGCATTCCCAACATATGTATTCATATAAACATTTTCCTTGCTACCACAAGCATAGCAAACACCATCTCTGGGACTGCATTCTCTCATCTGTAAAACACATCCTGGTTTAGAGGATCTCTAAGATCCAGGACTTCCGAGTTTCTGAATCTCTCTCAGTGAAACAGGCTCATGTTCTGCATCTGAATGCTGCTCAGGTCCCAGCTCTGATCAATGATTCTAGCCTAGCAATGCTGATCAATTAAATCATCAGTGCTAACGTCAGAAAGAATGCTTTTAATTAATGGCATCCTTTGATGAATAGAGGTCTCTTTAAATGTCAGATTGTTAGAGTAAGATGTTCCAGTGAGTACTTATACTTCTGTGTCACAGAAAGGACTTCCTTTATGAATGTTTTTTTTAAAAAAATATTGGTTTTATAAAGATAGGAACATGGAAGGACAAAAATGAAAACCCAAATCACAACACCATTATTTCCTTGTATCTTGACCATGAGCTAGAATTGCATTAAGCAATTGTGATCAGATCAGAGGCATGGTGGAAAGAGTGCTGGTTCCAGAGCCAAGAGAACTGGGATTAAATCCTGACTATTACTTGCCAATTTGAATCAGCCACTCTCTAAGTCTTTGTTGGAGACAACATAGTTAGAAAATGAATTTAGGGCTGACCAGGATCTTAGAAATGAATTACAGGTGAAGAAGCAGTAATTGAGAGGTTGAGTAACTTGTCCAGGATCATGCTATAGAGATAGAAGGGAAGGGAAGGAAAGGAATGAAGCATTTATAAAATGCCTATTATGGATCAGGAAGGGAAGGGAATAAGCATTTATAAAGTGCCTATTATGTACCATAAGGAAAGGGATAACTTTTTATTTTAACAAATACATGCAAAGATAGTTTTCAATATTCAGCTTTGCAAAATCTTGCACTCCAACTTTTTTTCCCACCCTCCTTTCACCCTTCCCATAGATAGCAAGCAACCTAATATATGTTAAACATGTGCAATTGTTCTATGCATATTTCCATATTTATCTTGTTGCCCAAAAAAAAGATCAGGTCAAAAGGTGAAAGAAAAAAAATTAGGAAAAAAACCAAGCAAACAAACAAACAAAATAAGGTAAATATACTCTGCTTTGATCCCTATTCAGTCTCATAGTCCTCTCTCTGGATGCAGATGGCTCTTTCCAACACAAGTCTATTGGAATTGTCTTGAATGACCTCACTGTTGAAGAGCCAACTCCACATCACAGCTGATCACATAATCTTGTTACTCTATATAATATTCTCTTGTTCTAGTCATTTCATTTAGCATCAGTTCATGTCAGTCTTCCCAGACTTTTCTAAAATCAAGGGCAAGTGCTTTTTTACAGACATTATCTCATTTGATCCTCATAGCAACCTTGAGAGATAGGTGCCATTATGATCCCCATTTTATAGGTGAGAAAAATGAGGCAAACAGAGATTAAATAACTTGACCAGAGTCACACAACAAATAAGTGTCTGAGACTGGATTTGAATTCAGATCTTCCTTACTTCCTGAAGCAACTTAGATGGCTCCATGGATAGAGTTCTGGAGTCAAGAACTGGTTAGACACTAACTAAGCTGTGTGATCCTAGGCAAGTCACTTAACCTCTGCCTTAATCCACTGGAGAAGAAAATAGCAAACCAGTTTGTTTGCCAAGAAAATTCCATCAACAATATTAACATTCTATGGTGCATGGGATCACAAAGAATTGGATATGACTAAACAGCTTCCTGACTTCAGACTCAGTGCTCTACCCATTGGAACATCAGTTGTCAGCCTGGTAAACTGAGGCCCTTTTGACTTTTGCCTCAGTGCTTTTGTCAATGGCAGCATCATGCACACTTGTACTACCTAATTCTCTGGGATGCTATAGAGAAAACACTTTGTAAAGCTTAAGGTGCTTTGATATAAACTGTTTGTTCTGGATACTAACCCTGAGTATGAAACTGTTCATTTCCTCCTGCCCAGGTTCCCAAGTGGTCACATCCTTTTTTTCTAAAGCTATCTAGTTGGTGATTGCTTTCTAACTATTCTCTCTGAAAACTGAACTTTAATTGAATCTTTTCTTTTCATTTTAATTATTTCTAATTCCTTTCCCTCCCTTAATTGCTAAGTTGTTCTGAACATCTCACAATTTCTAGCAGTTCAAAATCCTCAGTAAATTTCTGAAATGATCTTTTTCCATAGGGAGATTAACATTATTAAATTAACTTATTGAATGATGCTGTCTCTATTCACTCTGACACAAGCTTTGTATCTGTGAGGAAATTATGTTTTCTGAGTCAAGGCTTAAAAAAAGGAGACTATAAAGAATGATTAAAATGGTATATCAAGGTTATATGGCTCTTCCTTTTGAGCTCTCTTAAGTTTAAGAGACTCTTATAAAATTACAAATATCCCATTTGGGCTTATAAAGTGACACCTTTACCTGCTTACTTTTTTTCTTAGGAGCAGACACCAAAAGTATTCAAGTCCTATCCTATCCATAATCCAGTTCATTTTATCTCAAATTTTTTCTTTCATAATTGTTTTTTTTTATCATTTTTAATTAGAAACAAAAGTTTTTATATGTATTTAAATATATTTAAAGTTATTTAATTTACTTATTTAAATATATTTAGTATATTTAAAATTATAGGAATGGTTCTCTGTCTTCCCTACCCTTTTTTTTTTATCTAGCATTACCATTATTCAATATGGGTATATGGGGATTGTATAATCTATGGCCCAGTGTTCTCCATGGTTTTGAGTTCACACAGACCAGGTTTGAAATTTGGGGCTTTCCTAAAAGAGCCATATTCTCCTTTTGACTTAGTATCCTCACCAAGAGTTGTACAAGTGCAAATTTAGCTAATGTCCAGGGATATACAGATGTTGGAGAAAGAGATCCTTAGCTTCTATATAAGCCTTCAAGTCAAAAAATGCATGGTAGAAGGTGACTAAAAAAATTCATGAGACTCTACAAACACATAAAACATTCAAAGGACCCAAAGTAGTTTTCTTCAACTATCTTTGGAAGGGAATTGAGCTTAGAGTTGCCATCATGGCAATCTTTAAACTCCCTGATAAAATCCTTCTCTCCCATAGAGCATCTGACTTACAATATACTTTGTAGTTTATATCTTCCTACCCCCCCTAAAAAAGGCAAAAATACTTTGGGACTGTAGACTAAGAACCACTTCAGTGTCCCTATGAATTCCACTTTTTTGTTAACTTCCTAGAGACCCTCACAGACATTTAGCCTTACAACCCATCTCTGAGGGCATAGATTCTATCAAAAGGGAAATATACTACAAAAGATATACCCCTTTCCCCATTGAATTTGCACTATATTAAAAAACCAAAAACCTCACTCTAATATCAGGGGATAATAATAGCAGTGGCAATTTCCTCTCCTCCTGATATGTCTTTAATCCATATTATTCCTTTGGGTGTTCCCCTTCTTTCTCCAGGAATAACACTGCTCAGAAACTCCCTCTATCTCTAAAAGACTAGGTCTCCAAATTCTTAAAGATGAAATTAATGTAGAAGCAATTTTGGTGCTAGTCACAAAATCTTCCTCTAGTTAGAAGGCTAGATCTTGGGATCACACCAGAAAGTTCTTTCTCTATACATAAGATTGGTGAGGGAGAATATTGCCTGTTAATATTCTTCTTTACAAACTCAATGGGCAGCTTCTGCACAGCGCTTGTGTAGGAACTCTGTCCCAGCTGCTGCCATTTCTTAGATTTGCATAGAGCTGACTAACCTGTGGGTGTGATTAACTCCTGTGTGCTTCTGCTCTTGTGACCACCATTCTTTTGGGGAAGAAGTTATAAAAATGCACAGCTCAACCTGAGACACTTATTTGTTTTCTGAATAGGAAAAGGATTAAGAACATCTGTCAACTAACTTTTAAAATCTAGTCAGAAAGGAGTAGTTCCTTTGACAAGAGTTATCTTTTACCACTACACACCTGTCAGATTGGCTAAAATGACAGGAAATGATAATGATAACTGTTGGAGGGGATGTGGGAAAACTGGGACACTGATACATTGTTGGTGGAACTGTGAAGAGATCCAACCATTCTGGAGAGCAATTTGGAGCTATGCTCAAAAAGTTATCAAACTGTGCATACCCTTTGACCCAGCAGTGTTTCTACTGGGCCTATATCCCAAAGAGATTTTAAAGGAGGGAAAGGGAACCACATGTGCAAAAATGTTTGTGGCAGCCCTTTTTGTAGTGGCAAGAAACCGGAAACTGAATGGATGCCCATCAATTGGAGAGTGGCTGAATAAATTATGGTATATGAATGTTATGGAATATTATTGTTCTGTAAGAAATGACCAACAGGAGGATTTCAGAGAGGATTGGAGAGACTTGCATGAACTGATGCTGAGCGAAATCAGCAGAACCAGGAGAACATTATACACAGCAACAAGACTATACGATGATCAATTTTGATGGACATGGTTCTCTTCAACAATGATGTGATTCAAACCAGTTGTTCAGCGATGAAGATAGTCATACACATCCAGAGAGAGGCCTGTGGGAATTGAGTGTGAACCACAACACAGCATTTTAACGCTTTCTATGAATATTTCCATGCATTTTGTTTTCCTTCTTAGGTTGTTTTTTCTTCTTCTCTTTCTAGATCTGATGTTTCTTGTGCAGTAAGATAACTGTATAGATATGTATACATGTATTGTATTTGTCATATAATTTATCCTATTTAGCATGTATTAGATTACCTGTCATCTAGAGATGGGGGGATGGGGGGAAGGAGGGGAAAAGTTTGGGAAAAAAAAAGTTTTTGCAAATGTCAATGTTGAAAAATCACTCATATGTTTTGTAAATAAAAAGCTTTATATATTAAAAAAAAGACAAGAGTTATCTTTCCTGAGTTTTAGTCAAATATCTTGGCTCTGCCATGACTACTAGAAATCAACCAGGAGTTATCTTTATAAGATGCAAATGGGCATGCCCATCTGTATAGGGAGAAAAATATAGTCATCAGATTAATTAGTAGATTCTTCTGATCTATTTTCATTATATTAAAAATAGGCAGATCTGAGTTGTTGCATTGATTGTATCTCTTTTCAGAAGTGCTCAAAATGGTGCCAGGATAAGCTCTTTAAAATCAGGCAAAAGTCATCTCTCAGACTTCTGTATCCTTCTTACCTACTTTGAAGATACTTCACATATAATAAAACTTCAATAAATATTTGTACAATGAATGAATGGATTGGTGGATAAATAAGTAGATTTTTCCTCACTATCTGGGGAGATTGTCCCTCATTCCCAAAGACTCTTCAGTGGGTGGAGTCCTGGAATGCCTTTGTTTTTGCTCTTCAGCTCAGTGCAAAGTTACAAAAATGAGAGTTAAAATTTTCTTATGTCTAATATTTGAGAACATTTCACTTTTAGAGAATTTATTTACATTCAGAGCTCCATGTTAAGACTTTTTGGCTAATAGCATCCTAGAAATAATTATGTTGCAAATGGAAATCTAAGTAACTAGTATGAGAGAAAAACTTTTATCTCATAGTCCATAGAGAAGGTAGCATACACAAGGTACTTGAACT
This sequence comes from Myrmecobius fasciatus, assembly GCA_023553655.1. Classification (NCBI taxonomy): domain Eukaryota; kingdom Metazoa; phylum Chordata; class Mammalia; order Dasyuromorphia; family Myrmecobiidae; genus Myrmecobius; species Myrmecobius fasciatus. The sequence goes on along the minus strand of JAJPUD010001158.1, from coordinate 197,665 downwards.
AGACCTTTAAGAATAGGGAGGATTGTTAAATAGATAGAGATGATAGGGCATTCCACATGTAGGATAAGTTGTGAACAAAGAACTGGAAGTAAGGAAAGTCAGAGATGCATATAGGGACTGTGCAACAGTCCAGTTTGACTTAGCCTTCATATTATACTTTTTAACCCTCTTCTTGCTCCATATTTTATTATAGTTCCTTGAGCATCTTATCCCAATTCCTTGGACAATACTCACTTTCCATACAGAAAGTTCCTAATAAAGATTTGTGGAACTGAGTCATATCAAATTGAATTACATTTCAAGAAAGACACTAATAAGCTGTGTTGTTGTGCAGTAGTGTTTGACTCTTCATGATTTTATTTAGGTCTTGACAAAGATACTGGAGTGGTTTGCCATTTCCTTTTCCATCTCTTTAGACAGATGAGGAAACTGAGGAAAATACAGTTAAGTGACTTGCTCAGCATCACACAGCTAGGAAATGTCTAAGGACAGATTTGAACTCAGGAAGATGAGTCTTCCTAAATCCAAGTCCAACACTCTATCCTTTGATTCACTGATCTGTGCAACATATTTATTAAGCATCCACCTTGTTCTAGTACTATACTAAGTACTAGGAACACAAAGACAAAATGAAAGCAGTCTCTACCTTGAAGGAGCTTACATTCTACTACAATTATCTTTGACTTTTCCTCTGCCACTACTAGAATAGGGAAGAGCCTGGAGCCAAAGAATTATGAAGGATGCTTGAAAGAAATTATGGATATTTATCCTGAAACAGAGAAGACTCAGAGAGGGACATGAATGTATTTGAAAGGCTTCCATGTAAAAGAGGGATTGGACTTACTATATTTAGCCAAGAGAAGAGAACCACATGCAATATGTTGACTTTTCAGAGGCAAGTTAGGCTTTAAGTCAGAAAAACAATAATCTGACTAACCCCAAAGACTGCCTGAAAGGGGCACAGGTTCCCCACTTTGGTGGTATTTGAGCAGAGGGTGAATGACCCCTTGTCAGGTATGTTGGAGTGGGAATTCATCTTTGGTTATGGGTTGTACCAGGCTCCTGTTGACATCCATTCCAACTCTAAATTCTGTGATGTTGTGACTTTCAAGTGGGACTTAGACATCTCTAAATGGGCCATGCACCCAAATACCTCGTATGGTTATAGCCCCGTTTACATTCTATGCTGAGATGCTAGAAAATGTGTTAAGAATCAATGAATATTTGGGACTGGAGAGAAGGTATAAAGATTTATATAGCACCTACTACATGGCAGGCACTATGCTAAGTGCTTTACAAATATTATCTAGTGCCAGAAGACCTCTGTCTAAGTCCTGATGTGGACCCTCATTGGCTGTGTGACTGTGGGCAAATCATTTTACTTTCCTTGGCCTCAGTTCCCTCATCTGTAAAGTGAGGTTTGGACTAGACGATCATAAGAACTTCTTCAATGATTCTTATTATTGGTGGAAATTGCTGATTTTTTCTTCTTTCATCATATGTATATTTTAAATTCTGTTCATCATCTTAGAAAACAACATTGGAAGTAGCCTGATCAATTTTTGTATGATAATTCAAACAGTGAAAGTTGAAACCATAATTTCCTAGCTTATGTCATTATCTCTTTCCCTTCTTTGGACTAAAATTGCCATCCTTAGCTATTAATCTCAGATGGCATTTGAGAAAGTTGGTATGAAGTTAGATTACTTGTTTTCAAGTTATGGGAAGATGAAAAAAATGTCTTCCATTTTTATAAAGAGCTATATTCATCACAAAAAGACCTAAGAAGAAATTTTACTTTTGAACCTCAAATTTGCCAGATAACTGGCTGACAATGAAGATGAATCATTTACTTAAATGTGAAGAAAAATGCTTAAAGGAGAAAAATAGCCATTTCTACATCCTAGGAATGATTAACTTGGTCTTTCCCTTCCCACCATTATCCAGAGAGAAGATAAATGCACAAGGCCACAAAGGGCAGTTTTAGCATTCTTACAGTGTTACTAGAGAGGATTTAGAACTAGAAGGGAACTTAGATGGTCTAGATAGAATGCTTTATTTAGAGTCAGGAAAATGAGTTTTAATCCTGCCTCAGACACTACCTGTATAAGCTTGGAGACATTTAATATGTCTCAGCCTCAGTTTCCCTGAGTGGGTGTAATAACATTACTCAGAGGAAGTTTTCCCAGCAATTTTGGTACTTCCCCCTGGAAAATGAACTAGCCAGATAAGCAAATGAATAAGTAAAAAACCCAAATTACTGACTACATTCAGTCAACTCTAGATCACACTTCAAATACCATCTAGAAATCCATTGAAAAATCAAGGGAGGGGGCAGCTAGGTGGCACAGTGGATAGAGCACCAGCCCTGAAGTCAGGAGGACCTGAGTTCAAATCTGGTCTCAGACACGTAACAGCTGTGTGACCCTGGGCAAGTCACTTAACCTCAATTGCCTCAGCAAAAAAAAAAAAAAATCAAGGGAGCAGGGGCAGCTAGGTGGTACAGTGGATAGAGCACCAGCCCCGAAGTCAGGAGAACCTGAGTTCAAATATGGTCTCAGACACTTAACATTCCCTAGCTGTGTGATCCTGGGCAAGTCACTTAACCCCAATTGCCTCAGCAAAAAAAGCAAAAAAAGAGAAAAATCAGGGGGGCACTGTGGTTCCCTTGCCATCTGCCTTGTCACAATATGCATAATTTGTCCCCATTCCCAGCTTTCCTATCTTACAGGGTTGATGTAAAGATCGAATGAAATAATTGATGAGAACTTAGTTTTAATGCCCTAAGATCTTCTTCATGAAGTTCAACAAATACTTATTAAAGACTATTTACATGCAGGGTACAACATTTTTTTAATGCAAGCCATACAACAATGAGTAACAATACAGTCAGGATCCTTGCCTTGAAGAACCCTAGGGGAAAGATGGCTATATAGAAATAATCATGATACAAGTTAGAAAATAAGAGCATGGGAGAGATTCCAGCCAAACTTAAGATATTCAAGGAGGGAGAGACACTTCATATTGGGATGCCTAGAGAAGACTCCATGGAGCAGGTGGCATTTGAATTGGGCCTTGGAGGAAGAAAATTGTCAATAAGAGGGGCAAGGGCTTTTCATTCCATGAGTAGGAGATAATGTGAAGAAAGACCAAATTAAGCCAAATTTGGCTGGAATATAAGATATGAAGAAGAGCAATTTGCCATAAAAGGTTACAGAGTGTAGAGAGTCTTAAATATCATATTTGGGATTTTGGAAAATTCTGGGTATAGATGAGGAGGAGCTACTGAAATTTTTTGAACATAAGAGGAATGTGGTTAGACTTTTACATTATGAACATTATTGTGGCAGTTGTGTGAAGGATGGAGAAAGAGTAAAACCTGGATTCAGGAAGACCATGAGGTCTTTGTAATACCTCTGGTAGGGGGTAGAGAAGAGGGAAGTGGAAAGAGGGAAGAAGGAAAGAAGGAAAAAATATGGAAAATATTATACCACAGTTATGGGATTGGTGGCAGAGGGAAAACCAAAGATAATTGTATTAGAATTTAAGCACTTTGAGGGTAGAGACTGCTTTAGTTTTGTCTTTGTATTCCTAGTGCTTAGTACAGTGCCTGAAATACAGTGTATGGTTAATAAATACCTGTTGATTCATTGTTCAGTTGAAATTTTGAGCCCAAATGATCAGGAAACTATTTGAGGAATATGATGAGTTCAGTTTGTGACACACTGAATTTGAGGTGATGATGGGAAATCCAGAGGAAGATGCCTAGAAATTACTTGGGAATGTGTGTCTATAGATTAGGAATCAGCTTTGAGGGGCAGTACAAGGCCCTCTTCCTGTTTGCTTTCTGTTCCAATGTACAGATAAGCTCATAAAAATGCAAAAATCTGTACAGGGGTAGTACAGTATAAAGGTGACTGTTGAAACCACAAGAATGAAGAAGCTTGCCGAAGGAGAGAATTCACAGAGAACAAAAGGTTCAGATTGGGGGGAGGGAGTATAGGTGGCTATCAATTTAAATCCAAAGATGCCACAGGAAACATCTAGACTAACTCACTGTTCCCAACATGATAGTCAAATAAAGGGTCTAAAATGATATCTAGCCCACACACAATACACGTGCTTTCCTAGGTATATGATCAAATATATCACTAGCATGATTTATTCTTTTGTGATAATCACAAAATGGCCTGTAAGAGAATGTATTGTTCCTTTAAAAAAAACTGGCACACTAATATAGTATATAACTTATAGGTTCCTTCCAATACACTAATATTGGGAAATGGGAAGATATTTACAGTGGTCATAAAATGCATTTGGTTTTCACAAATATCTACCATGCTTAATGCAGGAACAGGAACCCAAATGAGGAAACAAACTATATTATATAATTATTACTGTCCATTAATTATTATTTATCTTGGTACTCAGAGTATATGGATGCTTAAATTGCTTTCAGATATGGAAGACTGCTCTCCCGTTTCATTTGGAACTTACATGGGAGCCTCTTATTCCAAAGAGTTATAGTGTATTATTATCAATTATGAACAATTATAATAGCTCACATTTATATATTTATACACATTTATACTTTAGCATTTGCAAAGAACTCATGAAATTGATTAGTGTCATCACAATGCTTCGTCACTTTACTGATGAGTAAACTGAGGCTTTTAGAGTTTAAAAAAACCTGCTCATAGCTCTATAAATAATAAGTGCAAAGGGTCAGGACTGAAACCTAGGCTTCCTGAGTCCATGCCTATTGATGATACTATTCCTATTGCTATTTACCATATTAGAAAGTAAAACATTAATAACAATAGCACCTACCTGTCAGGGTTGTTGTGAAATGGGATAATAATTGTTAAGTGCTTTTAAGACAGTACCTGGTACTATCTAGTAGGTGCAATATACATGCTAGCTGTTATTGTTATTATTATTCTGTGTATGCCAGCAAGTATATGCTGAGTTATGAGTGCCTATCTATGCTTTTTGTTCTTGTTAGTATTATCTGCTTTACAGGGTTATGCCTATTGTGCAGAGATAGGATTTATTTCCCTGGGCTCATGCAATATTTGGCATGTATATAGAGATTTAAAGACTTTTTGAGTTATGATTTAAGGTATACAGGTTAAAATGGGTGATGAAAAGGAAATGGTTTTGTTTAATGGAAAATAAACTACAAGTAGGAAGGGCCACTTAAGAAGCCAAGCAAAACTTCAAATCCATCCATGAGCCATAATCTATATTCATAAATTGCAGTCCCTTGTGGGGTCCTAGGCTGAATTAATGCTGACAGTAAGCAGGAAGGAAAATGGAAAGAAAAAACAGAATTAAGAAATCTGCCCTTTCTGAGAGTTAACTTTACCCATTTTTTAAATCCCCAGGCCGGAAGTCACCTTGTCTTTAATTCTGAATTTTCAGAAGAGACTCACTTTATATTTCCTAAGCAATACATCACACTATGTGACTCACCAAGCTGGGGTGAGTAGGGCACGTCAGGTTGCTTTGACTGAGAACAAGACAACATGATGTCACAAAAGCATCATCCAGTCTAATGTGTCATCAATGAAATGTTACCAGGCAGTTCTTGGTTTGATTTTTTTTCTTAAATCTCTGAAGATGCTTCAAAAAGCCAAGAAAATTTGTCTTCTGGGATTACCTACCACAGGCAAATAAGAGAATCAATTATATCTTTTGGAGGTGGCTTTTCTCCCTGAGGATCCTGATGTACTCAACTACCTGTCCCCATATGATATTACTCATGCATCATTAAAATAATTCCACATTAGAAAATGGCAGCCATCCTATGGCAATCACTCTATAAAGCAGGCTTTATTTTTGGAAGAGAGATAAAGAAAATTTCTTATTAAAATAATAAAGGGAATTCTAGGGAAGGAGGATTTTTTTTCCACATTTGACTTAATTAAGACAATTCTGAATGTCTCAAATGAGTGACTTCCAAAGGTTATTAAAATAGACTTCACCTACTCTTTCTTAGTCCTGTATGTCAGAAGTTTTGTGATGACCATGCAGAAATATAGGATACAAGTTGGGCAGGGAGTCTAGGAAATGAATTGAGAATTATTCAAAAAGCATGAAATGGTCAGAATAGGTGGGATGAGCCTCAGAGGAAGCCAGGTAGATCAACATATAACACAGGAAAAAAGTAAATGGGAAAAGTCAAACTGTAACTTTTATTGGCCTATAATCATTGCAGAGATAGGGAATGGACCTATGATTTCATTAGGATCATTATTATTGTGATTTTTAGTCATACTTGATTCTCTGTGACCCAATTTGATATATATATACATAATATACATATATATATATGTGTGTGTGTGTGTGTGTGTGTGTGTGTGTGTGTGTATATACATATATATATTTAACAAAGATACTAGAGTGTTTTGCCAATTCCTTCTCCAGCTCATTTTATAGTTAAGGAACTGAGGCAAATAAGGTTAAGTGACTTGCCCAGAGTCATAAAGATAATAATGGATAAGACAAGATTTGAACTCAATTCCTCCTGACTACAAAGCTGGTGTACTATCCACTGTACCAAAGCACTTAATAAATTTTTGCCATTAGAATATGAGCACCTTAAGAATAGACATTTTTACCTTTTTTTGTCTGTGTCTCCAGTGCTGTCCAAAAATGAAATTCGCTGCCTCTATGAGTACTGATTTCTGTATCACTGTACATCATTAAAATAAAGAATAGATGGACAGCTAAGGATTTAGAGGATTGAGCATCACACCTGAAATCAGGAAACCGTATCTTCCTGAGTTCAAATCTAATCTCAGACTTTTACAAGGTGTGACAAGGAGAAAACTCCAAATAGGATCACAAAAAGTTGGACATAATTTAAAAAAATGACTGAACAACAACAAAAGGATAGATAAGCACTTGTTTGGAATATTGTAGATGTGGGATATGTGGATTGGACTATAGAAGATTCCCTATAACTTTCAGTTTCTGTAATTATTTTTAAGGCTATTTTATTAAATTTTTGCTCTTCTCACTAATGAGTATAGGTGAAAGTGATCTTTAGTTGTTTGCTCAGTTTTTCAAGGGAAATCTTACATTTTCTAATTCCCCTACTTTCCTTCTTTCCCCACCCCCAAAAGCAGGAAAAAGAAGGAAATACATTGTTTCTGTAGCATCCATATATCTACATGCCAGTTGAACAAATTCCTGTGATTCTCTATTCCTCATTTGTTGTTTCTTTCTATGTCATCTTTTTTGTTATTGTTGTTCAATCATATTCAATTTTTCATTTTGTCATTTCAGGTTCTCTTGGTTTCAGGTTTTTGCAAAGTTTGTAGTTTGTCATTTTCTTCTCCAATTATTTTACAGATGAGGAAATTGAGGCAAATAGGGGTGACTTGCTCAGGGTCATGTAGTTGGTAAGTCTGAGGCCAGATTCAGATTCAGGTCTTCCATACTCTAGGCTTAATGCTCTATCCATGTTGAAACCTATCCTAGATTCACTCTTTTGTCATATTAATAACTTGGATCCTAGAAAATTCATCCTACTAGTAATAGTTATTGATCATTTAGTTTTCATAGAGTGGTCTTTGACATAGTAATTGGAGTTAATTTAATTCTAATCTATAAAAGAACTTTAAAAATAACTTTTAAGGTTATTCAATAGGTATACAATGACAAATACTTTTCAAGAGACCCACAGTGATTTTTTTGTATCTCATGAAAAGTTTATTTGTAGAAGGCATTAACAATTTCTATCAGATTGACAATGTTTTATAAATTGATGCCATTTTCACTCCCCAATAACCTTTTTTTTATCACCACAAAACCAGAGCCTATAACAGAGAAAACCAGTTAAGCAAAAGTAACTGGCACAGCAATTACATTTAACTGTATATGCAACATTCCATCCCTGTGATTTATCAAGAGAAGGGAAATGCATTTCATCATTAGTCTCCTAGAGCCAAGATTGTCCCTTGAATTTAATCAGAATTCTTATCTCTGTTAGTGTTGTTTTAAGAAATATTAACATAGACATTTTATTTCTTTTTCTCTTGGTTCTGTTTTATTTTTTCTGCATTAGTTCACACAGGTCTTTCCATGTTTCTTGAAATTCCTCATATTTTTTCTTATACTAAAATATTATCTTCATGTACTAAGTTAGTTCAGCCATTCCCCAAGTGATCAGTACTTGATTAATTTCTAATATTTTGATATAAGAAATAGGGCTGCTAACTACAATAATTTTTTGGCAAAGGGTTGAATTTGGCACAGTCTAGCTATGCCTTCCTGGCACCAAATGAGATATAGATTTGGTAATCAGCAGGTCTATTTCATATTTAGAAATCCAAGTGGATTTTTTAAAAGTTTGAATTATTGAGTCTGGCTGGCTGTACAGAAGTTAGGGTTGAACAATTATTGGGTTCATTTGACCTATTTTTTTTTCTGGTAGATGCACAGAGGGGAATCTAGAAGCAGTGTGAGTCTTACAGTTTGCCTGTGTGTGTGTGTGTGTGTGTGTGTGTGTGTGTGTGTGTATGTGTGTATGTGTGTGTGTGTGTATGGTCATGGTGACAATTTTCTTTATCCGTCTCTGAAAAGTCAGTTTTCTTTCACTGCTGGGACAGAAAACCCCACCCACTGTCAGACCAGATCCTGCAGTCCTAATCATTCTCAGCATGTGCAGCTTTCTAGTTCTGTGGCTACCCAGATGGAGGAGGAGGCCAACTACACACATCCATAATTACTATTTTCAATTCAGTGCATCTGCCCTAAAGGACTTAATTGCACATAGGTAATTAAACCACATGGTGCTTAATCAGAGCATAAAAAGGGAAATTGGATCATTTTACTAATGCTCCCTACTGTCATTCCTGGGGCACCCTCTTTAACCTGGCTCTGTAAACCAGAAAGAATTGGAGAAGTAACCTTAGTATTATATTAAAGCTAATAAAAAATAAGGTCCAGAGTAAAACGTCTGTAGATAAATAAATTATTTACTGAAATAGCTGCATCATATTTAGTGTCTACATAGCTCAATTGAAGTGTCAATTATCCAGTTGATTCAAACTAAAAGATTTGTTATTGTGGGAAAAAGTATTTTGGATCTGGATTTTGGGTGGGCCTTTTTTTTTTCTTTAATGCTTTCATTTTCCATTTAACCAGAGAACTGATGAACTGATCTTTTTATTAGGCCTGCAAAGGCCTATGAAGTCATGGACAAGGAATCATCCTGAATTTAGAAAATATTAACTTATGTTTACATGCAAAACTGAAGATATTAATGAGTAATTGATAGCACATGACTCTGGCTCTTATCTAAACATGCTTGTTCTGACTTTAAAAACAACAAAACAAAAAAATTCATCATCCTTTGAGGCATATTGTCTTGACTTACAAATTAACTAAGACAAAATAAAACAATAAAATTTATCAACATACATTAAATTTAAATTTTTTATAGCTTTTAAAAGTTCCTTTTAAAATCTTTCCTTTTGCTGCATTTTTTTTCCAAACTTGGCATTGTCTTCAAGATTTTGACACATATTATTTAATTTTTTATCATGATATTAAATCTATTATCACATTGGATATTAATCCTACTTTTGGACAATAATCCATTTTTTCAAGTCTAGCCTTGATTAAAGCTCATAGGTAGTTAATGAAATTTACTAGGTAATCTCTCGGTCCACTGATTCATTCTTATATCCATCGCTTGGATACATTTCTTAAATCTTTTGTAAAATATACCATAGTTCCAGGCTTTGTTGCTGTGTTTCATTTCCATTTCTATAATTCTTAAACGATTCTGTTTCTTAGTATACTTATTAGAGTCCATAATTTCCTCAACGAAGACTACACTTCCAAACATACTAAAAGCAAAATTTCTCACAAACATTTTTTGAATGTTTTGCAGTCTGCCAAAGATGTCCTGAATTTCCAGACTTATCTGGATTTCTTTTGATAATGATTTTAATAAATCCTTAAGTAAAAAGTAAGTTTCATTAGTTTAAAAAAATAACTTTTTCCTAATCTTTAGTATTCAGGTTCATGACAAGCATTTTTCTTCTTAGCAACTATGTTTTTAAACTGCTCACATTGTTGTTTTATCAATTTCAAGGTACCTATGCTGCATAACAGTATTTATACTGATAAATCAGTAACTACCCATGCAATTTTCTGGTCCTTCTGAAGCTTTTTACTTGTTTTCTAAGGCTTGGTTAGACTATTTTGCAGCAAAAGTTTCGGTACTTGTCATGGTTTGGGTTGATTTGTTTACTTGCTTGCTTGCTTGTTTTTTTTTTTAGCCATACTTCTCTTTATAATTCATTATAACTGACCCTGTTTCATTGTGGGCTTAAATAGTCCTTGAAATGCTTGACTTAGACACTACAGTATCTCTAACAGATTTTGAAGTATGCGTTTAAGAGCTACAACTTTTGGACATTTCCTTGGAGTAATAGTCATTCTTAAAAATTGGAGAATTAAAAAAACCAACAAGGAAACATTTGTGTATGCCACAAAATTTATCAGTAATCTGATTTTTTTAAAAGAGAGAGAGAAAATGAAAAGAAGAGAAATCAGCTCAAGCCAGTTTCTTCTGGTCAACGACTAAAATTCCAAGTCAGCCTACTATTAGCAAAGTACATTTGCATGACTGTTGCAGAAATGGCTCACATCAAATTATCTCTGAAAGGAGGGACTGAGTCCATGGAAGAAAGTAAAAAAGGTTACTTGGGTTGAGAATGAGGTTCCTCCTTGATAACTAAACCGATCTGCCTATATTCTCTTCCAGGAAAATTGTTTTCTCCTATCTTGTAGACTGCCCACCTCTCCTGTTCTGATCAGTCTTTTAGTTCAATTTTGCTCAGAATTTGGGTGCTCAGTTTACTTCAACAGCATTAATATTGTGTCTAAAAGACATAGATCGTTTAAAAAACTTAAAATGAAATTACAATGAGAATACTCTACATGAAGTTTTCTGTACCTGTTCAGGTTATCACTGAGTCAGTTGACCAATGTTTTAAAAATAACTACTATGTGCCAAGCACTGTGCTGAGCACTGGAAATACAACAAAGACAAAAAATAATTTCTGTTCCCCAGGAGCTCACAAGTTAATGTGGTATATAACATACAAACAATTTAAGTATATGCAAGAAATATACAGGCTAAATCAGAGCTATTCCTTCCTCTGCTGTCTACCTTTTGGAATGTAACTGTTGTTGACCAGATCCAGTCACATCTTTTCTCTTCCTATAAAGCACTTTCTAATCCTGAGATACCATCTTCAATCCCATTTCTGCAGTGTTCATTGAACATGCAAAAAAGAGTAAAAGTAAGGAAAAAGTGAGGTAATATGACCTGGGAACCCAGCCTTCATCAAAATTGCAAAATGGTGTTCTGGCTCAGTATGGCTTGAGTGTAAAAAACCCCTTAGATTCAGTTTATTTCTGCCCTTGGGGAAATTTATTTAATTTTTTTTAATTAAGATTCTCTGTTATGTTTAGTTTGGTGCCATCTTCTAGGATCAAAAAAAAATCTAGAGTTTTAGAAAGAGAAATCTTCCTTTTTGTATACCAATATCATTACTATTCTTTTCATTCAAGGGGACATAGGTAGAAAATTGATACTTTTGTAGAAGGTAAAAACAATGGAAAAAATACTGATTTTGGAGTTAGAAGAGCTGGATTCTTTATATATATATGTATGTAATAGTAGCTTTTTATTTCTCAAAATATATGCAAAGACAATTTTCAAAATTCACTCTTGCAAAACATTGTACTCAAAATTTTTCTCCCTCCCTCTCCCTCTACTTCCTCCTCTAGACAATGAATAATACAATATAGATTAAACACATGCAATTTTTCTAAGCATATTCCCATCTTTGTCATACTGCACAAGAAAAATCAGATCAAAAAGGGAAAAAATGAGAAAGAAATAAAAAAGCAAACAACAAAAAAGGTGAAAATACTATGTTTGATCCACACTCAGTTTGCATACTCCTTTTTCTGGATGCAGATGGCTCTCTCCTTCACAAGTCTATTGGAATTGGCCTGAATCACCTCATTGCTGAAGAGCCAAGTCCATCAGAATTGATCATTACATAATTTGTTGTTGCTGTGTACAGTGCTCTATTGGATCTACTCACTTCACTCAATATCAGTTCATGTAAGTCTCTTCAGGCCTTTCTGAAATCATCCTGCTGATCATTTCTTATAGAAAAATAATATTCCATTATATTCATATATAGTAATTTATTAAACTATTCCCCAATTCCCCAGTTCCTTGCCACCACAAGGACTTATACATGTAAGTCCTTTTCTCTTTTTTATCATCTCCTTGGGATACAGGCTCAGTAGAAATACTGCTGGATCAAAAGGTATGCACAGTTTGATAGCCCTTTGAGCATAGTTTCAAATTGTTCTCCAGAATGGTTGGATCAGTTCACAACTCCACCAACATTATTATTAATGTCTCAGTTTTCCCACAAACCTTCCAATATTCATCATTATCTTTTCCTATCATCTTAGCCAATGTGCTAAGTGTGAAGTGGTACCTCAGAGTTGTCTTAATTTGCATTTCTCTAATCAGGAGTGATTGAGAGCATTTTTTTTTTCATATGAATAGAAAGGGCTTTAGTTTAGAAATGGCTGAATTAATTTAGAAGACGTAGATTCTTTATAGATTAAGGAAAAGTTTATGATTAAACAAGAGATAGAGAGGATCATAGAAAGTAAAATGGATAATTTTGGTTATATAAAATTAAAGTTTTTGCACAAAAACCCCAAATGAGGTCAAAATTAGAGGGAAAGCAGAAATTGGTGGGGGGTAGAGATGGTGAAATTTATGAAAATTTTCTCTGCAGACCTGATTTCTCAAAAATATAGGGAATTCACCAATATTAATTTAGATAAGATTCCCTAACTGACAAGTGATCCAACAATTTGAATGGCAGTATTTAGAAGAAATCAAAATATCAAGTCACATAAAGATGCTCTAAATCACTAATAATTAGAAAATTATAAATTAAAAGAACTCTGAGGTACCACCTCATAAGATAATTTTGAAGGACTGATAATGAAAACTTCTATCCACTTCCAGAAAGAAAAGAAATAAACTGAGTGCAGATTGAAGCATATTGTTTTTTCTTGCTTATCTTTTTATTTTTGTTTTTGTGTTCATACATTTTCTTTTTTAACAATGGCTAATAATAATATATTTTTCATGACTTCACATGATAATTTATGTCATTGCTTGCTTTCTCAAGGGGTTAGAGAGACATATAGGAAGGAAGGAGAGAATTTGGAAGTTGAAATTTTTTTAAAAACTGACTGCTATAAATGAATGAATGAATAACAAGTTCAAATACACCCTCTGATTTTTATTGTTTTCCTTCTACCTTCCTTTTGTTAATATGCATTTGCTTTTTATTCTTTCTTTTTGAGGACAATGTAAAATTTTATTTCTCTGAGAAAGCAACATCCAGAAAGAACAGGAACTTCCTTAAGACCTTATAAGAAGTTACGCTAAAAATACAGTCCATATTGAAGTTCATTTTGTTTTCTGACATCTCGTTATAATACTTCATTTCTCAAGAAAATATGTGAATTGGACAAACTTGGGGGGACCTCATAAGAGAAAGCAGCTGTCAACTTTTACTATCCTTCAATAGCCACTGGAAAGTCAAATAACCATACTGCCATTGATTTACTAACATTGATTCCAAGGGATAAAAGACCTATCCTTCTTTCCTCCCATCCCTCATTCAGAAACTCAGAGGTAAGACAATTAAAGCTCATTAATATTTTATTTTCATTTTAAATATTTTTAAAGACTGTGGAAAGCAGAATATCCTACAATATGATCAGGTTTCTCCCTTATTTTTCATACTTGAGGTTTAAAGAAGAATAAACATAAATATTAAATATGACCAGTTGAAATCTACTATCTTTATGAGTGTGATTTTAAAAACAATGTATATCAACCCAGGGGATAAGACAGAAATCAGATGCACCATTAAGAGATGGGACAAATCAGTAGCTAGTACCTGTGATGATGATGGTGATGATAGTTGTTTTCAATTTAGTAATTTATTTAACTTCCTTCATTAAGGGTAATTTTTTAGTACTGCCCTCCAATGGATCTTTTACTTTTAAAATAATCATCTCTACTACTATCAACATATAGTAACAATTAACTTTAAGATATGAAAGTAAACAATAGTATAATTTATCACATTTCCAAGCTTGACAATCACCTCTTTAAAGTGATAAAAACCCCTAATAAAGACAGCAGCTCTCAGATTAAAAAAAAAAAAAATCGGTTGAGAAGAGGTGGTCGATGCAAATTAGTTGAATACAAGGAGAAATCTAATAGTTGAACTGTTTCCACAAATCACTATGTAAAGAAAATAGAAATAAGCTTCATAAATTGAAATTAATGATCAGAGCTGATTATCTCCACCTGGAAGCTCCAGTAACTCTCCAGGATGCTATGTTGGTGGAAGGAAGTTAATCCTCCTTTGTATAAGATTTATAAGATTTAGTGACATCTTGTATAAAGTCCTCAGTAGCATCTGGTGGAATTGCATAGAACTGCTGTTATTCTCCTAATGTCTGAAGAAAATTGTTGACTAAACCTAAAAATGTTGAACTAATGCCCAAATGCCTGTTGAGATAATCTATTAGTCCTATTGATAATAAATAATAACTTTATTCACTAGAATGAAAAAAGAAAGATGTCATTCATCCTTACAAACAAGTAAAGCATATTAGATTCTTAATCAGTAAAATATGATATATTTTTAATTCATGTAAAAAAGTAACATATATTTGAATGACAATTAAATGTAGCATTTCATTCTATTATCTTAACCAGCAAGTCTCTTACTCTCTGGTATTTTTCATGTGCATTGGATTTTTATTTTAGACATGGAAACCTTTCTTCTTTAGTTACGTTCATTAAGCAAACACCCAGAAGCAATGTGTCAAATTTAATGCAGATGTGGGCATAAAGGATATGTTGTACTCGTATATGTATCTTGTACATTTGCATTTCCTATTACTGACAGAATAATCAGTGTTGTTACTGATAATGACAAGTTGGCTCATTTTGTCTGATGGATAGAGCCTCTGCTCTCAGAGCATGGATTATATTTTTAATAGAAAGAGGTCAACACTCAAAGTTGCCCAGATGGGTTACTTGTGCTTGGCCATCTCCTGTACTGTTAGAGCTTGTGGACAGAATACATATTCTATTCCTCAGAGGATATCCATGTGCAACCATGGACAGAAACAACTAGGAAGAAGCCTTCATCTTCAAGGAGGTTTCCTCTCTTCTCTCCCTATCACAATATAACTCAGAGAACTCCTGAAGACTAAGTACTTCAGGAGAAACTTCCAGGGATTATAGTTATGTGTGTATTTTTAAATAAATTTAAAAAATCAAAAATAAATATCAAATATTTATTTTGGTTTCCATTTTTTTCTCCCTCCTTTCTTCTTCCCTCCCCAAAATGGCAAGCAATCTGATACAGGTTATACATGTACAATCATATTAAACATATTTCCAAATTAGTCATGTTGTGAAAAAAAACCAGAATAAAAAAGAAAACCCTATGTGTACATTTTTTTACTGTCTTCATTTTTTAAATTAGTAAATTTCTTAATTTTGAAGGTTTTTTTAAAATTAATACTTATTTTCATTCCTTCCCTATTCCTCTTTTCCCAACTGAAAAAAGAAAAAAACAACTCAGTAAATAAATCTATATAGTCAGGCAAAACAAATTTCTATATTAGCCATGAACCAAAATATGTCTCATTTTGCATTTTAAGTCCTTCACCTTTTTCTGTCAGGAGATGCATAATGCATGTAACTTTTAAAAAAAAATACCATTTCCCTCCAATTGCATGTAGAAATAATTTTTAACCTTAATTTTTAAAATTTTTGAGTTTGAATTCTCACCCTCCTTGTTTTTTCTCCCCTGCCCCTGAGATGGTAAGCAAAATTTTATCCAGGTTATATATGTACAATCATACAAATTATAACATATTTCTATATTAGTTATATTGTGAGAGAATACAAGACAAAAAAATAAAAAACAAACCCTGAAAAAAATGGTAGGCTTCAATCTGCATTCAGACTCCATCAGTTGTTTTAGTTGGATAGCATTTTTCATCATGCATGTATCCATTTACTCAAGAAAAGTAAGTAATGATTTATATTTAAAGATCTTTTTTTTTGTTTGTTTTTAACAGAAAGACATTCTGAAAGACATAGATAAACAGGACAACTTTGAAAGTAATATGTTGAATTGATTACATATAGTTTTAAAAAGCAAGCTATATATAATATAGATTTTGCAGTTTTACATGTAACCCTTAGTTTTGTTCTATTTTGTATATGGAAAGGTTCTCTTTTAGGAGAAGGATTGAAGTTTAGAATAAAAATAATCTAAAACACCAACTTTCAATTTAAAATTTTCAAACAGGGAAAAGTCATTCTCAGAAGTGCCATTGTTTTTCTTCAGTTGATCAGAAACCCATTATAAAAATGAAATTTCATTCTGAATGTTGTAGACAAATCATAACCCCAGTGGATAGTCAGGAAAATAGTTAAAACTCTGATATGATGAATGAAATATAGACATATTATTGACTATATAAATATCAAAGCCCAAAACAGGTATAAGGAAAATAAGGTCCTTTCTGAATGATGCCCAGAAGGCCTTCAAGCTTCAGGGAACTTTTCCCTTTCAAAAAAGGGATCTTCTAGTGAATTATTTGTCTTTTTAATGAATGGTCCAGTTCAACTCAAATAGGACTTTTATTCTATGAGAGACTCTTACTTATTTTTAAGAATGCAAGGATTTTATTCACTTACCTTTATTCTTAGATTGTTTGACTTTAGATCCTGGAAACTTTGGTCCATGTTCAGTTAAGTCACTTTCCAGTTCTCTTTCCCTTAGTAAAGGAAAATACCACTTATTAATATTGACTCATATTTATTAAAGTACTTTCTTTACAACTACCCTATGAAGCGAGTAGTATATATGTATATGTATGCATATTAATATAATATACAAATTATACATATATATAATTATCTCATTTTATAGATGAAGAAACTAAGACTTAGAAAAGTAAAATGACTTGATCAGAGTCTCACAGCTAACAAGTATGTGACAGGGAAGCTGAAACTCAAAGTTCAGTGTTCTTTCCACTGTGCCATGAATCCAAGTTCTTATTCCATCTTCCTTAATTTGAGTTGTGGATTCCTGTCTCAAAATAATCCTTTTCCTTGGCATATAAATTTATTTCTTTGGAATTCTATAAAATATTTTTATTTTTGTTCTCACAGTAGGGGCTCTGTTACTTTCTTTTACAGAGCATAAGAATACATGGGATTTTAAAAATCTATAGTTAGCAAGAAAATGAGGAACCCAAAATGCAGATGGTACAATGAGGGTGTGTGGGAATCCCTGCAGAGTCCAATCTGTTGGGGGTTTATGTAGATACTTAAAGGTTATTTTCCTCTCTTTGGTGCTTCGTTTGTTATGTTTTCATTCAGGCTCCCCTCTCTCTTCTACCATTTGGATCCCTGTGTAGGGGACAAGTGCTTTTATGTTCCAAGGCCAGTTTATATTCATAATCATATAGGAACAAAGGCATAGTGAATGCCTTAATTTTATTTCTGACTTTTGTTTCAAAAGACTTCTGTGCTTTAAAGATAATGTTTTAACCTTCTTATATGAAATAAGAACCCCCAATTATGCACAAAATAAGATACCCATTTTCATTATATTATACTGAAATGCAGATTTCTATATTATAGAAATTGAAATGAATGATAAAGATTGTTTGTTTCTACCTGGAAGATCAGGTCACTTCCCAGGATATGATAATACTGCTGGAAAGGTTACGACTGAAGATTAGTCCTTTGTGTGGGACTTTTAAGAACTGATAGACTCTTGGTTAGGCATAGAGTGCCTTTAAGAAAGGCTGGCAAAATATATTTGCCTGGAGATATATTTGGTAATCAAATTGCAAGTTTTGGACTAACAAAGGAAAGGGGGCAAAGAAAACTGTCTACATATTCACCAAATTAGATGCCATAGAGTCACTTATAATGCCTGAAGAATAGCAGTAGAGATACCTAGAAATTCACAGGAGAAAAAAATCCAAGAAAAACTTCAGCAATAAAATAACTGACCTTGGATGTCTATGTATAAGTCCACAAAATATAGGTAATGAACAAGGTAAATGAGATCTCTTAAGATAAGGAGTTGAGACTTGGTATGATATGTGACTTTAAGAAAGAGGTCATCATTCTTGGGTTGGAAACAATGGCCACCATAGGGATAGAGAGAAGTAACTAAACTTTGTTAGAATTTCTAATAGGAAGATAAAGTCAAACAAAATCTGATATTCACTTTAAACTTTTGGAGAGCAAAATCAAAAGAGGCCAGAAAAAAGGTATGGAGGATCCCATGGACCAAAGTTCTTCTATTGGAAGTCAGCCCCAATCAAATGGGAAATTCTCAAGAAAGTAATACCAATGATAAAAAGAGGAATCATTCTGATGAGGAGAAAAGGGTGGAAGTATTTAGACAGACATATGAATGCATAAGGAATTCATTAGCCAGTTAAATTTATATATATATATATAGAGAGAGAGAGAGAGAGAGACAGAGACAGAGACAGAGACAGAGAGAGACAGAGAGAGAGACAGAGAGAGAGAGAGAGGATGGCAGCAAAGGTAAGTGGCTTTATGAAAGAAAAACATGAATATTAGCAGCATAAAAGCCCAGATGCTACCTAGGAAACTTGAGGACTACAAAAAGGATTTTGAAAAAGTTATATTGGGGAATTAAAAGATCAAAAAGGGGTATGATTGCTTCCTGAGATGGATAGAAAATTATTTTTTAAAAAAAATCAGAGAAGGTAAAACTAAATATTCAAATATTACGGCTTTTGTTTTCTCTGCCTTGGAGACTAGGTTTGCATGGAAAAGACAGAGCAATATAATAAGTTACATATATGCTGAATTTCTGTTTTTGTTCAGTCATTCAATTGTGTCTGACTCTTTGTAACCTTATGGACCACAGCATACCAATACTGTCCAAGGAGTTTTTCTTGATAAATATTTTAGAGTGGTCTACCATTTCCTTCTCTAATAGATTAAGGAAAACAGGTTAAGTGACTTGTCCAAGCCAGTAAGTGGCTAAAGCCGGATTTGAACTCAGCCCTTTCTGACTCCTGGCCCAACACTCTATCCACTGAGCCATATAATGTATGTATACATGTGTACATGTATTGTGTGTAAATATTTGCCTTTGATGAATTCAGGTCACAAATTCCAGATAAACTAAATCTCAGAGCACTGGCTGGTATGATTACTGATCATTCAGTGTTCTTTTGAAGGAGCTTAGAGAAAGGAAGAAGTGTCCTTGAACAAAAGGAGGTTAAATACTGTCCTAATTTTAAAAAAATCAGAAAATGTAGTGTATAAAATATGAGCCTCAAAATTCTGTTTCTGCCTTCATCGCAAGGACATTTTTCCAGAAAGGAAGTTTTTACTGTAGTCAGGTAATTGGGAGATCAGAATGGAAAAACTGGCAGTAAAATACTGATCTTGGCAGGATCTGCTGTCCAAGGACTGAAAAATGACGTTCAGGGAAAGGGCCTGGATGCACTAAAGCTTTAGCCCTGAGTTCCTGGTCTTTGCTGAAGCTTCCAGCTGTCAAGGCCTGACTGATTTGAAATGAATGGACTAAATTTGGCAGTAAGTCTAGATGTCCTTGGGGGCTGAGTCAGGACAGAGGTCACTCATGCCTTCAGACCATGTGTTCCCCCTTAGTCCTGTGGTGAAGAAATACCACAGTGCCAGCTCTGAAGCTCATAGGATCTATCACTGTCTCCTGGAGGTGTCTATCACTCCAGCTTTTAGATGCTGAGATAAGAGATATTTGGACAGGAATACAAAGGAAGCCAGCTTTAAGGCCAAATGTGAGAGGAAGGGATGGAGGAAGGACTCGGGTTCATACTAAAAGTAATAGCAGACATTTAGATAGCATTCTAATGTTTGTAAAT
This sequence comes from Myrmecobius fasciatus, assembly GCA_023553655.1. Lineage (NCBI taxonomy): Eukaryota > Metazoa > Chordata > Mammalia > Dasyuromorphia > Myrmecobiidae > Myrmecobius > Myrmecobius fasciatus. The sequence goes on along the minus strand of JAJPUD010001158.1, from coordinate 177,583 downwards.
TTCTTCCTATGTCATCTTCTACAATCTTGTTTACAATTTCTCTGTAAGGTAGGTTGATTGTCCTAAATTAATATCTTCTCTCATTATTTCAGTTTTAGAAAGAAATTTATTAAGTCATTGGTAGAGGAGAGCAAATCAGAAATGGGTAGATCTCTGTTCCCAGATTCTGGATTTTGACCAAAGTTTCCACACAGGAACCCCATGTACCCTAGAGACACAGGACAGCCTGAAAGCAAGGTAGATTGAGATAGATATGAGTAACTGTGATGTGGATTCCTTAAGACTTTCTTTGTGTGATAACCCAAAACAAGAATGCTTTGGGTGGATTCAGGGCAGTCAAGGAACACTGGATATGGCTAACCTTTGATCACATAAGGTTGGATTTAAATAATATAATAATTTTTTCCCTAACAGTATAATAAATAATTTTCTCCATGATTTCTTCCTTTTAGACTTTTCCAAGCACAACAGTCTCATATTAGCAAAAACATCCTCACAGAAGCAAAACAACCAAATTGTGTTTAAGGTGTTAAAGGCAGTTAATTCATCCTCTTTTATTGTACAACTTGTCTGAAGTTTGATATAATTCCCTTAAAAAGTGGTAAGGGCCAGATTGGTAATAAATTATTCCCAGTATCTCATAGTCAGAGGGATCAATTTAAGTGTTGTAAGTAAGGCTTAAACAGAAAACAAGTAGACTGTGGCCATGGGTATTATATAAATCATAAATCTATGTTTCTTTCAATATCATAAAAATGGACAAACTTAGTTAAATAGAGTCACAGTCTTATATGTCCTTTAAGGAGACAAACCTCATTAAACTAGATCAACTGTCAGGTTGTAGATAATACATTTAGAGGGATTACAATAGGCTGATTTAGAGGAAAGATTTACATGTTGTCAGAGTAACTAAGAGAACTCAGATTTTTCAGTCAGGAAAAATTTTCAATTATGTAACTAGGGTAATAACTAAATCATTTTGGGGACATTCAAACTGTCCTTTGGTTTCTAGCTGAGAATGTCAAATAGTTAACTTTGATCTGACAAAAAGTTGCTAGAGGAATTGCCTTGATCCCCAAACAAGAAATAGAAGAAATTAGGATATATTTCTCTTTTAGGGGAAACATAAACATCATGAAACAAAAGCCAGAGTAATACAATAATCATTATCAGTATTAAATACTATCAAGGCTCTAGTAATCCACTCCTAATGTCCATTTAGTCAGCACATTTTGAATCACAGATGTCCCAGGCAGTCATTTGGTCCCTTAAAACATTTTCCCTTGGACATTCTGGAATAGACCTTGAGGGAGTTCTGCTAGTAGATCTGCTTCTCTGGTTTCAAATCACTTCCAGAGATTACCTAGGTGATTCTGCTAAAAACCAAAAAAAAACTGCCAGTCATAAGACTCAATACAATTTAGTACAATCTTCTAAATTTTGTTTTCCAGTAACTATGTTGTGAAAACTAGCTCAAACCTTATGGAATTAATCTTATTAACAGCAGAGCTATAAGGAGGCCATCAAAGTAGGAATCCATAGTTCACCTGAAACATTAAGAAAACTTCAGTTTTTACATACAACTACTCTTCTTTACTCATGATATAGACAGTGTCACCAACAGGCCATAGGAAAAATCTTTTTTTAAAAAAGGATCCCATTTGGGCAGAGATTACATGTCCTGAAGATTTGGCAGCTGTCAGTTACTATATAACCATGAGTAAATGCATTACAATTATAATTTGTAATTATATAGCATTTAAAGGCTAAACAGTTCTCCATATAGATTATCTTATTTGATACTCTTATATTCTCTAAATCTCTAAATTCTCTAAAATTTTCAATCTGTAAAATGGGGATAATAAAACTACATTACCTTTAAAAAAAAACAAAAAACAAAAAAAACATCCCAACCATTCTGGAGAACAATTTGTAACTATGCTCAAAGGGTTATCAAACTTGCATACTCAATATTTCTACTGGGCCTATATCCCAAAGAGATCTTAAAGAGGGGAAAGGGACCCACATGTGCAAGAATGTTTGTGGCAGCCCTTTTTGTAGTGGCAAGAAACTGGAAACTGAATGGATGTCCATCAATTGGAGAATGGCTGAATAAATTATGGCTTATGAATGTTATGGAATATTATTGTTCTGTAAGAAACGACCAGCAGGACGATTTCAGAGAGGCCTGGAGAGACTTGCATGAACTGATGCTGAGTGAAATGAGCAGAACCAGGAGATCCTTATACACGGCAACAACAAGACTATATGATGATCAGTTCTGATGGACATGGATATCTTCAACAATGAGATGATTCAGACCAGTTCCAGTTGTTCAGTGATGAAGAAAGCCATATACGCTCAGGGAGAGAACTGTGGGAACTGAGTATAGATCACAACATAGCATTTTCACTCTTTTCGTTGTTGTTTACTTGCATCTTATTTTCTTTCCTATTTTTTTCCTTTTTGATCTGATTTTTCTTGTGCAGCAAGATAATTGTATAAATGTGAATTCATATATTGGATTTAAAATATATTTTACCATGTTTAACATATATTATTTGCTTGCTATCTAGGGGAGCAGGTGAGGAGAAAGGGAGGAAAATTGGAAATTAAAAAGTTTTAATAAAAAATAAATAAAAGGATCCATGGAGGCCTGACTTGTAAAATAAGACTGCTGGCTCTTTATGTTATCAAAGAGACTTCAAAAATAGAAAAAAAAGGATGGATTTAAAATTTCTTTATAATTATTAGCACAGGCTTATATGTGAAGCTGTTAATCCAATGTTGAGGACTTATCACTAAAACATATTTAAGGCTTATATATCTCATTAGAAACATTTGGAAGTCAATCATTTACAAATATATCTATACCAATTTCTAGTTTATAGAAAAAAAGTCTAATTTTGTTGCTTTCTCAAAATTTATTACTCATTAAGATATATTTTATCCTCATATAATTCTGAAAGAATGAGATTCTCTAAGGGATATCTTATCCATGAATATATAAAAATTAACAGAGGTAACAAGATTAAGAACTCTTTTATCCAGTGCTTAGGATATGGAGCTAACCTCGAAGTCAAGTTAAAAACAGCGAGATTTCTCATATTTAAGTCCTATTATAATAAATAAGAGATGTTTTAGCATTAATTAATAGATTTAACATTGCAACAACAAAAACTTCTACAGTTCACCTACCAAATTATAGAAATTTGCTATGAAGGAAAAAAGGCCCATCCCCAGTGGATGGAAGGAGAACACAGTTATAATAATATCAAGATTGCCCCTTCAAGGATACAGACTAACTTAACATAAGCCACAACTAGGGAAAAAACTCCTTTAACTCTGTTTCTAGGGAAGAGTCATAGTTCACAGTCAGTCATGTAACAAAGTTCTATGTTATCACAAAATATCATAGTCAGTCTCAGAATTAACCAAGTTAAAAAATTTCCTGGTCAGAAAGGAAATAGCACAATGGAAAAACTGAATCAAGAGAATCATTTGCCTGTGCAAGGTCATCGCCTTAACTTTCCCAGGCACACATATTCATTCATACCTGTCTCAGACAGCCCTCCTTTGGGGTAATATTTGGCATTTTCCTTAAATGGTGGACTTAATTGGCTTAACGACAACTCATACAATCATATCTCAAATCAAAATTCAGAATAATATCAAGTTACAGTCCCAGGAAATTTTATCTCAAATATCAAAATTATACTCATCATAACTTAGGGCTTGAATTTTATTAATTTCCTCATATTGTAATAACAATTAAAATGATCCCACATCTTATTTATCCTTCATTTATAAATTAAGAATAATCACATTCTGGAACTTTATACATGCAGGGAATACATAATAGTCAACTCAAAAAAATCAAGAAAAATGCTAGCTATTATAAGCCTCCAGACTAACAGATATTGCCTATTTACTTCTAAGAAAAAAATGAAATCTTTGAATTTCAAATCTAATTGATTCAAAGTTGTAACTTCAATATATATCATTCCAGGCATGTTTTCATAATTTTCATAAGCAATGGCAAAACAACTTCTCAGATAAAGCTCACTTTTCACTGTCAGCAAACTTGTAAGTCTACCTAATTTTGACTGAGAATCACCCAAATTTCTCAAACTTCATTACTTTAGAACTTTACAACATGCTGTCAACCAGACTGATAAGATCTTAATGAACCTGCCCAAATAGAAAGTTCTCAAAACTTTACAAATATACCCAGTTAAATACTTTAGAGTTTTCAAACATTGTTACCACATTCTTTAATAGCTTAGTTCATTATTCTATAGCCCCCAGATTAAAAGAGAAATTACTTTTCTAGTGATACAATCACAACATTCTTTGGATATCATTTTTCAAGTTAACATAATTTCTTATACAATGGTTTCCCCAAATTCCTAAATACAAGAAAAATTAGAAGCCTAAAAATAATATAAACAATTTTATGGATTTTAAAAACATCACACTAAGCTTTTTGTCAAATAATATCAAATCATCTGAAGGCATTTCTTAATCCTCTTATTTAGAAAATTGTCACCTATCAATTTGGCATTCTATACTAATTATACTTAAAATCCAGTACAGGATAAATATATTTAATAATAATAATAATAATAACAATAACAACAACAAGAAGAATAATAATAATAACAAACAACATTTATATAGTACTTACCATGTGCCAGGCAGTGTATCAAGAATTTTGCAACTTATCTTATTGAATCTTCACAACAATCTTGGGGGGTAAGTACTATTATTATCTCGTTTTACAGAGAGGAAATTGAAGCAAATTAATAAAGAAACTTGCTTAAGATTACACAGCTAACAAATTTCTGAAACCAGATTTGAACTCAAATTTTCTTAATCCATGCAATTTTCCAAGCAGGTTGCCCAATGACAAATATCAAATGTATTTTTTTCTTAAGTTCTGGTTTACCACAATTGTCCTATTAGGGGACATCTCACCACAAATAAGACCATATTATGATTTTAGTTTCAGAACAAACTTCAACCAAATAAAATCTGTATTAACAATCACTAATGGTAACATTCAAAATCTCAGTTTTTCCAAGGACCATAAACTCAAATTATAGTGCCCTCTGTTTTCAATTAGTTTACTTTCAAAGACACATGGTGACAGTTCCCATTCCCATTCCCTTCTTTTTAGAGCCCATGAAACTATAAAGATTGGGACACACCATTTTAATGATCCTTTAAGGACAGAATTTAGTACAATATAGTTAAATAATTTCATCAGAAAATTTATTTCCAAGAGTTTTCATTTCATAAACATTATAATTTGACAGAATACTGCCTGTCTGAAACTGGTTAGCAGGTACTTCTCTGATAAAATTTCTCAACTCCTTATCTCAGCAGAATCAAAATCCTTCTCAAACCTCTCTCCAAACTCAAAACTCTTGAATTTCAAACTTCACCTTATCAGTGTGAACAGACCCTAATTTTCCAAATTAACTTTCCACCCAATCTTTTCCTAGCTCTCCTTCCTTAAACCTTCTCTCTGTCTTTTTAAAAACACATGCAATTCTTGTAAACATATTTCCATATTCATCATGCTTCATGAGAAAAATCAGATCAAAAAGGGAAAAAAAGAAAAAGAAAAATTTTGATGAACCCATAAGATTTTCCGTTATGTTTAGTTTGGTGCCATCTTCTAGGATTAAAAAGAAAATCCAGAGTTTTAGAAAGAGAAGTCTTTCTTTTTGTATACCAATATCAATATTGTTCTTTTCATTCAAGGGCAAGTAGGTGAGAAATTGATACTTTTGCAGAAGGAAAAAACAACGGAAAGAATACTGATTTTGAAGTCAGAAAAGTTGGATTTTGTGTGTGTGTGTGTATGTGTGTAACAGTAGCTTTTTATTTTTCAAAATATATGCAAAGATAATTTTCAACATTCACCCTTGCAAAACCTTGGGTTCCAAATTTTTTTTCCCTCCCTCTCCCTCTACCCCCTCTTCTAGACAGCAAATAGTCCAGTATAGGTTAAAGACAGGCAATTCTTCTAAACTTATTTCCACCTTTGTCATATTGCACAAGAAAAATCATATCAAAAAGGAAAAAAATGAGAAAAAAACAAACAAGCAAACAACAGCAAAGATGAAAATACTATGTTATAATCCACATTCAGTCCCTATAATCCTCTCTGGATGCAGAAGGCCCTCTTCATCACAAGTCTATTGGAATTGGCCTGAAACATGTCATTGCTGAAGAGCCAAGTGCATCAGAATTGATTACACATAATCTTGTTTTTGCTGTGTACAGTGTTCTCTGGATTCCACTCACTCACTCAGCATCAGTTCATGTAAGTTTCTCCAGGATGTTCTGAAATCATCTTCCTGATTGTTTCTTATAGAACAATAATATTCCACAACATTCATATACCATAATTTATTCAGCCATTCCCCAGTTGATGGGCATCCACTCAGTTTCCAGTTTCTTCCACCACAAAAAGGGCTGCTACCGACATTTTTGCATATATAGATCCTTTTCTCTTTTTATGATCTTTTTGGGATATAGATCCAGTAGAGACTCTGCTGACTCAAAGGGTATGCATAGTTTTATAACCCTTTGGGCACAGTTCCAAATTGCTCTCAAGAATAGTTGCATCATTTCATAATTCCACCAACAATGTATTAGTGCCCCAGTTTTCCCACATCCCCTTCAACATTTTCTTTTCCTGTCATCTTAGCCAATGTGATAAGTGTGAGGTGGTACCTCAGAGTTGTTTTAATTTGCATTTCTCTAATCAACAGTGACAGAGCATTTTTTCATATGACTATAGATGGATTTAATTTCTTCATCTGAAAATTGTTTCTTCATATACTTTGGCTATTCATCAACTGGGAAATGGGTTGTATTATTATAAATTTGAATCAGTTCTCTATTTTAGAAATAAAGCCTTTATCAGAAATACTGGTTGTAAAAAAAAATGTTTCTCAGCTTTCTCCTTCCCTTCTAATCTTGATTGCATTGTTAAACCTTCTTTCTTGTAGTTTTTTTCCTCCCAGTAGACTTTGATTAAATTTTACACTCTTGATTTTTCACTTTTCTTTACTTTTGCTCCTTTCTTAAGTCCATCTCATCTTATTTCTCAATTGTACTGTTGTCTAACATTCTATTGAATCTCTCTTGTATAGATATCCTTATATGATACCAATTAACTACTATACTTTTTAATTTCTTGAGTTGCATAGTTTATTTCAATTTAGGTAACTTTCTAATAATTTACCTAAACAATTAAATTCTATTGAATCATTTCAAACTAACCTGTTCTGCTTGTTCCCAAGTGGGTAAAATTACCTTCCACTAGAATACATATATCATCCTCCAGGAAGGGGAGAGGAAAGCATAAATTGTTGGCATTTAATCTTAATCCTAGCTCCAAACTTCTAATATCCAAGATGTTTTAGCAAATACAAAAATTTAGAAGTGAGTAGTAAAGATTTCAGTTACAAATTTTAATGTCTAATCACATGGTTTATAATGCCATTAATTTCTACAAACCAGGAAAAAGTTTTCCTCTCTTTTCTTGTTTTTATTTCTTTAATCTCCAACCTTGCTGGAGTAGTGTAGGCAGAGAGAAAAAAAGACTTGTTGAAAGGAAAATTCTTCATTTAGGCTTTCACCCTGATGCAAAACTTAGGACAAAGAGAATTAAAAGGATTTTATTATAAATACTTCAAAGTAGCAAAACATTGCTGATCGCTAGAGATCAGCGATGATTTCTAAGTGGAGACAACTTTTTAAAGTAACTTTTAGACAATCCAGATAGGTCCACCTCCATCTTAGTTCTTCCCTAAAATAGAAAGAATGTGACAGTTTGCAGATAGGGATACATGACAAAAAGCAGGTGATACAAAAAGCTGCAGACTCAGTATCTTCTTCTTCACCAGAACCTCTCACAACAGTGTTTGATAAACAGGGCTGGGAAAAATGGTATAATTTTCAACAGAATCTTGCAATTTCCCTTCTTATCTTCCACTGAAAGCCTAATTAAAAAGTCAGAAAGAATAAGCCCTTGTTTAATATCATAGATTGTTACAATTATTTTAAATATGAGATTTCATTAGTTTTCACTCCTCTCCTAAGTTCCCTTTCTGTATTCTCACAGCAGTTTTTTTAATGGGTGACTAAGTATTCTCCTTCAAAGTTTTCCAAGGTATAAATAAGATTTTGTATGCAGCAGAGAACTTCTGATGTGGAAGTCCCATCAAGCCCACCTCACTGCCTGCCAAATACAAGTTTCTCTCACTAACTTAAGTTCTTCCTTAGTGAACAAGTATAGAATTCACGCCCATGTTAACTAGGATATCTGGATGGCTATTGGGTAATGGCAAATCACCTATCTCAGGAGGGTTGAAGAGAAAAACAGGAAGAAAAATAGAAAAAGAAAAAAATCCTACCAAAGGATATCCAACCTAATTTTAACCATTTTTTTTTAGTTTTTCAGCAGTTGCTCACCAAACAAATTAAGGAGATTGCTTATTTTGATTTTTTTTTTTTTTGATTAAGGATTAGGGCAGCCTGAGAGAACTCTAATTCTACCCTTTTGGACCCCATTGAGCTAAAACCAAATGTTACTTTTTCTAAACACCTGGAGTAGGAGCCTAGACTGTGTCTGACCTGAACCTGAGCATAGTCAGTATTCTACCTGTGTTCTATATGATCCTGTCTTAGTACCAACCATATTCAATCCTAGAATCACAGAGACCTACTCAGCTTCCATGGTCTTTGAGAACCTTCTGATTTATTCAGGTGACCATCAGGGAATTCTACCACTGCCCCCATTTTGTTATTTGCAAGAACAGACCCCAAAATCTAAAATCATTTTAGGAATAAATTTACTAGGTTATTGGGTAGAGGAGAGCGATCAGGAATGGCCCCTTCTCCCCAGATTCCCGAAGATTTACCTTATATAAGATGTAGACTAAGGTTTCTCATATAAGAATCCCACATAACCCACATATACAGTTAAGCAATTTTGCTGAGA
>JAJPUD010001158.1:155833-168551 GCA_023553655.1 Myrmecobius fasciatus | reverse complement strand
CAGTTAAGCAATTTTGCTGAGAGGGTAATCTAAAAGCAAGATAGATTGAGACAGATATGAATAACTATATGAACCTCTCTCATTGGGAGTCTGGAATACCTGGTTCTCCGGCTAAATACAGTAGCTATATAATCTCAGCAAATCATTTGTCCTCCCTGACTCTCAGCTTCCTCACATATAAAATAAAGAAATTGGACTAGATGATCTCTAAAGTCTCATCCAGTTTGAACATTCTATTTTATATTTTCAGATTCTATTGAATCTGAATTGCATAAAATCTGAACTGACCTTCCTTCTGAGTTCCTTATTCTGTTCTTAGACTAGATTAAACATTATGCTAAGTAGCATAAATTAAGCTTTCAAAGAGCTTTTATTCAAATGGTGGAAAACAGTATGCAATAGGGAACACAAAGAGGGAAGGTAGAAAAGCAGTTTAGCTAAATTGGCTTAGAAGTCAGCTCAAATGATTCTGGGGAGGGGAGAATCTTATCAATTGAAAGGGGAAGCTGAGTCAATGAGAAGACTCAAGGAGGCAGTTTTTGTACAGTGGCCTTCTAGAGACAGCACAAATTGGGTTGGACAAATTCTCATGATGTTAGAGCATTAAGCAGGGTTCCCAGGATGTCACTGGGTGAATCTTTCAAGGCTAATACCTATTCCAATACCTGGCATGTAATAATTGCTCAATAAATAGTTGGCTAATTGATTGGTCTAAGATTCATTTCCCACCAGGAAAAGTTTAAAATTAAGAATTCTAGGGAAAATAAGTTATTTACTCTTTGTCCATAGCTGTTATTTTTAAATATATGTGTAATGTGACATTTCCTTAGGTAATGAAGTCAATAAACATTTATTATGCACTTACTATATTCCAGGGAATTAAATTGTTTATCTAGGTCAATAATTACATTATAGAGGGAAAATGAGTCTTCCAGGAAACCTTCATTCTAGGACTGATTCAGTTTATGGGAGATCTCTACCTTTGGTTTTGCTTTCACTCTGGCTTTACTGCTCTTTAGAGATTCTGTTGCTGGAGCAAGGGCAGAAGAAGGTGAAGATGAGACTGACTCAGTTTTACTAGTTAGCATCTGGTAGGTATTGCTGGTTAGTGGGATAATAAGGGTACACATAGGTATTAAAGTGTAGAGATTTGAACTAAGCATATGATCTGACTCTAAAATCTGCACTGCTTTTCCAGGTTTGAGATCACACTCTCAGGCTCTAAGACTGAGTCCATCTGAGGATGGATATGAATGAAGTAGGACTAGAAAGAGAATTTTCACAGCTTAAAATTATGAGATCTCCCATAACAGAATCAGCTCTAGAATGAATATTTCCTGGGAGCCCATCTTTCTCCCTTTCCTCTGTAGGAAGAAGAAACTTGCCATATAGTCATGCATCAGTGCTTCAGGATCCATGATTCTTGCAGGTCATGAAAGCAGCATCTCTGTCTAGGAAATCATTCATCTAGGCTGTTCTGAGTGGTGCCCACAGAAGTGCAAGGATTGGTTGACACATCAGAGCCTGGCTTCAAGTTCAAATTTCTTTACTTGTATAGAGGCACCAATCTCTGATTTCCTGGCTACAAATTAAACACCTGGAATATTAGAGGCAGAAGAGTGCCTAAAAGCACTCAAGTCCAGGCTCCCCATTTTTCAGAAGAGTAAAATGAGGTCCAGAGAGATGATCTACCCACTCATTCAAATTAAGTTGACTAGAGCAGAGACTAGAATCCGGCTTTCCAGGTGTTCTGTCCAGTACTGTTTTCACCTTTTAGTTCTTCAATATGTAGAGAAGAACTGAGCTAAGTAATTTCTTTAACCCCTTTATCCGCTGAACTATTCCTAGGCAAGTCACTTCACCCCAATTGCCTCACTCCCTCCCAAAAAGTAATTGGTAAGTGTTTAACAAAATAAAAGTACAATACCACATAGATAGTGTTAAATTTGTGTTTTTCTGAGTTAAAACAAAGCTTGGGATTTCTTATTGACATCCCTTTTAGGTCCCTGACCATTTGCTTCCCAGACCCCAAGCTCTCTCAAAGCCTGAATAAGAAGTGAAAGTGCCAGTAGCTGCCAATTAAGCAAAGCTGATAATCAGGTGGCACATCTTTGTACAAGTTATTGTTGGTAGGGAAAGTTGGTAATGCTGGGTCTGACTCTGGAGTCAGATTCATTTCCATGCCACATGTGATTGAGAGGTCCAGGACCATATCACCTGTTTTCCTAAGGATTTTTGAGACTGGCAAAAATGGCCATACTATCTAGGATGGTGCACTAAAGTTTGAAGGGACTAATGACACACTGGTTAATGACTGTAAGATGGTGCAGTGGGCCTGCAGGCAGGATGATCTGACTTTATCTAGCTTTAGACATTTCCTACCTGTGTGATCCTGGGCAAGTCACTTAATCTTGTTTGCCTCACTCCCTCATCTTTAAGATGAGCTGGAGAAGAAAATGGCAAAGTACTTCAACATTTTTGCAAAGATATTGCAAAAAGAGTTGGATACTGAGGAAACAAATGGAAAACAACAAAATGATTGTGATGATGAAGAATATTAATTTTTCCCTATCAAATGGTAGAACCACCAGGTATCTAGCTCAGTAGAGTGGGAGTTATAGTAAGAAGAGAGTTATACCTTAGTCATGGGCAAGTAAATTAGAAAAAGCAATACATCCTTCAGAATATAGACTTTGTCATTCCAGCTTTGATGATTACTCCAGTACATGCATGGACAGGAAGACATTATGCATAAGCATTTCCCAGTGGCTAATGCTGGACTAAGAGGAGAGATAGCATTTGCATTCCTTAAAGAACTGATTGAGATTCTAAAACCAGATTGGAAAGTTAATAGTAAGAAATGCACAGCTTGAAAGTCTTCACTTTTTGGCATGAAAGCTTGGACCAGATTGACACGAGTTATGATGTAGTTTTTAATGAAGTGTTTGTAATTAGACATTTAAAGCAACTCAAGGGGCCTCACTGGGCCCATTGGGAAGGATATGTGAGGGGAGGGACATGTTTGAAATTCTAGCAGGAATGAATCTACTAACTGATTTTGCATTTTGACTCAGTGGATTTTGATTCAAACGGAAACATCCATTTTATGAAGTGATATTTGTCATAGAAATGAAGAATTGAAAGGAATAAGGAGGGAAAGACAGAGAGGAAGTAGTGTTTGTCAGCACAAAAACACTTGCTGAATTAGGAAATTAGATAGCACTTTAAAGTCAATTAATTCACATTTAATTTTGATTTAATAAGCAACATGTTAAGCAAATACCAAATATTTCTTTAAAGAACTCTAATTGAGGGTTAGCTATAATGAAATACATGGTCAAATATGTTATTCATATTAATTAAACTGACCTTTTGGCTTGAGTGTATTTTTTAGAAGTAAGAAGATCAGTCATCTGGATAGACTTTTTGGCCTAAGTGGGAGTTAATTAGGCTTATGAATGAACAGGATATAGTTTATTAAAAATAAAGTACAATTCTCCTGCTTCTTATTCCTAGCCTCTCTTAAATCTCATGAATTTATTGGTGCCATATCCTGGAATATGCTTTGTAAAGTAAAATCTTTCCCAAAGAAATTTATTTCCAGGATAAAGATCCTCCAAGTATATGTCTTATAAGCAACTGACAATTCCCCAGCCTCTTGAGAGAGAACATCTCAGAATGCACCAAGAGAAAGCTAAAATTACAGACTTTGATTAACTCTGTTTTCCCTCCCTGAGAATTGGGAATTGGGAATAATGACTCTTGGTTGTGAGGACAGAAAATAAACACAGTAAACTGGTTCTCTATCTCCAGCCAATGGCAAGTGAATCATAAATATGTCTCTATGAGATAAAATAATCATTGGTAATGTCTCTAATACATATACACACTCATATATGACTATGGTATAATTTATATGGTATATATTATGTGATATGACACATGATATAATAGTGGATGGGAAATGTATATGAAAAGAAATTGTCTAGATAGAGATTAGAATGCCTATATACTCTAAGAAAGAGAGTATATTGTGTCAAGCTTGCTTTTCTTTTTAAGTGTATAATCGAGGAGGAGTCAAGATAATGGAGAAAAGAGAGGGACTCATTTGAGAATTTTCAAATTCTCCTCCAAACAATTTTAAATAATGCCTCAAAACAACTTAGAAGGTTAGCAGGAAGAGTCTATTGCACTGGGGTGAGAAGGGGGTGCATTCCAGCACAGCTCTCATTTTAGCAAACCAGCAGCAGGTCTTGGGAGGAGTAGGAAGGGGGTGACTGAATCAGTGATGGCAGCAGCTGCTTCTAAAGATCTCTGCCAACAGGTGGTAAGAAGGGTGGACAATTAATCAGAAGAGATTACAGGGGTCCCTTTGCTGGTACCAGGTGAAGAATTTGGTTACATTACCATACTCAGAATTGGGTTGCAGGCTTAGGTTGCAGCCCCAGGGCAATAAGGAACATTAGCACATCAGAGGTTGTGGCCACAAGGGAGTAGAGAACCTGGTCACAATTCAAGGACTCAAAAACATGCTTATTTTCATGCACAGACCACAGCACAAGACAGAAGAGGAATAAACTTATCTCTCCTTAGATTATACCATCTGAAAACTTACAAACCCTTAGAACTAGCTCTGAAAAAAAAAAAAAAAAAAACAACTGCACAAAAGGGTGATGCTTGGGACAGTGCTCCTTCCACCCCAGGAGCAGATCCCAATTTAAAACACAGGTAAAAGTCAAGAAAAACAATGAAAGAACAAACAAGCATAGAAATTTACTTTGGTGACAGGGAAGATCAAAACACAAACTCAGAAGAAAACAACAAAATCAAAATTTCTACATTCAAAACCTTGAAGGAAAATATTGATTGGTCTCAACCCCCTAAAAATTCCCAGAACAGCTCAAAAATTTTTTTGAAGTCAAATAAGAGAGGTAAAGAGAAAAATGGGAAAAGAAATGACAGTAATGAAAGAAAATCAAGAAAAAAGAGTCAAAGCAACAAAGGTACAAAAAATAATGAAAATAACACCTTGAAAAACAAAATAGGTCAAATGGTAAAAGAGGCACAAAAGCCCACTAAAGAGAAGAACTTCTTAAAAAGAAGAGTTGGCCAAATGGAAAAGGAGGTACAGATGTTCACTGAAGAAAATTATTTCTTTATTTCTTTATTTGCTTATTTATTTTTTATTAAAGCTTTTTATTTGCAAAAACATATGCATAGGTAATTTTTCAACATTGACCCTGAGCCTTCTGTTCTTCTTTTCCCCACCCCCTTCCCTAGATGGCAGGTACTCTAATACATATTAATTATGTTAAATATATGTATACATATTTATACAGTTATCTTGCTGTACAAGAAAAATCAGATCTACAAGAAAAAAAAAACTAAGAAGGAAAACAAAATGCAAGCAAACATCAACAGAAAAAATGAAAATGCTATGCTGTGGTCCACACTCAGATCTCACAGGCCTCTCCCTGGGTATATATGGCTAAGAAAATAATTTCTTAAAATTATAATTGAGCAAATGGAACTAATGACTTTATAAGTAATTAAGAAACAAATCAATCAAAAAATTAAAAAAAATAGAAGAAAATGTGAAATTGGAAAAAATCTAGAAAACAAATCAAACCAAAGGATAAAATAGAAATGGAAAGAATCCATCAATTTCTTTCTAAAAGTTATCCCAAAATGAAAATTTCCAGGAATATTCTAGACAAATTCCAGAGCTCCCAGGTCAAAGAGAAAACATTGTAAGCAGCTAGAAAGAAACAATTCTAATATTGTGACATTTTCCATCCTAGGTCTATTGGGATTGTCTTGGATCACTGCCATTCCTGAGAAAAGCTAAGCTATCACAGTTGCTCATCACCTAACCTTATTGTTAACTATGTACAGTGTTCTTCTGGTTCTGGTCATTTAATTTTACATCAGTTCATGTAAGTTTTACAAGCTTTTTAAAAAGAATCTTGCTTATCATTTCTTATGGCACAGGAGTGTTCCAGTTAATCATATACTAAGATTTGTTCAGTCATTTACCAATTGATAGGCTTGATGCCCTTTTCAGAGTCAAATGGGAGATCCACAGAGCTTGTAGCAGAGAAAACTCTACAATATCTCCAGCAAATGGTCATCCTACCTTGACTTGAATAAAATTAGAAAAGGAACTCACTACTTCCCAAGAAAGTCCATTTCACTTTTGGACAACTCTGATTATTGGGCTTTTTTTAATCTTTATTTTTTATTTTCAAAACATATGCATGAATAATTTTTCAACATTGACCCATGTAAAACCTTGTATTCCAATTTTCCCTCCTTTCTCCCCCCTCCCCTAGATGGCAAGTAATCTAATATGTGTTAAACATGGTAAAATATATATGTTAAATCCAACATATGCATACATATTTAGACAATTATCCTGCTGCACAAGAAAAATCAGATCAAAAAAGAAAAAAATAAGAAAGAAAATAAAATACAAGCAAACAACAAAAAGAGTGAAAATGCTATATTGTGATTCACACTCAGTTCTCAAATTCCTCTCTCCAGGTATAAATGGCTCTTCTCATCACAAGATCATTGGAACTGGCTCGTAGCATATCATTTGAAAAGAGTCACGTCCATCAGAATTGATCATTGTATAATCTTGGACAACTCTGATTGTTAGGAACTTTTTCCTTATTTCAGTGCTAAAACTGCTTCTCTGTAACTTCTCCCTATTGCTGCTGGTCCTACCTCTGAAATGAAGAACAAGCTAAATCTCTCTTTAACATGATAATACTATAAACATTTGAACACTATTATTATTCTCTTATATTACCCCTCCCTATACACACACACATACACACAAGTTACCATTTTCAAGTTCCTTTAATCCATCCTTCTATGTCATCATCATCATCATCATCATCTTCATCATCATTATTATCATTATCATCATTGTTGCTGTCCATTATGTAGTGCTTAAGATTTCCAGTGGATAGAGTGATGAACCTGGAGTCTGAAAGACCTGAGTTCAAATTCATCATAGACACTTAGTTGTGTGGCCCTAGATAAGTTTTTTTTAAATCTCTGTTTGTCTCAGTTTCCTTAACTGGAAAAGAGTACCTACCTCCCAGAATTATGAGAATCCAATGACATTATTTGTAAAGCCTTTTGCAAATTTTAAAGTAATATACAAATGGTAGTTATTATTATTATTCTTACTATGGCATGTTCTTGAGATCTGTCACCATTATTGCCCTTCCTCTGAATACTTTCTAGCTAATTGGTGTTCTTCAGATGTGGCAGTCTAGTCTCAGCCGGTTTCTCCTCAAACTTTAAATTGTATTAGATTAATTGGTCTAAAAATCTGTTCTTTTTTCATGTCATGTTCTAGATATTGAGTTTTAACACCACTGCATTAAAATTGTACTCAATCCAAGCATATAAAATAATATACAAATAGAAGGCTCAATATGCAAATATATGCAATTTAAACCACAAATTAGCATTCTGAACCAAAGAACCTGGCACCTTAAAAAAAATAGGACTATACTTCTATACAGGAACAATTATAATCAGTGAGCTCAACTGGCTAGTTTTGTTGTATTTACATAATAAAATTCAGTCATAAACAGTAGATGTAGGAAAAAAAGACAAATGAATAGAAGACATATTCAAGGATAGTCAATTAAAAAGTGTTTCTTAAGCACTAGAAGGTTACAGAGCAATGTTAAAGGTTATAAAACACAGTTCATTATTAGATTGTGAATCTTATTTGTACAAAGCCAATTATTCAGTTAAGGATTCTTTGTGTGAAGTTGAATCTGTCTGAGAGATGCCCTCCTACTTCAGGGAAGAAAATATTCTATGTCTGTCATGGGGCAGTATTTTTCTAACAGCTTAATTGGACTGCACTGAGAGGAAATTTTAAAGAATCTTCCACCCTGCACATTCACTGTCTGCTTTGTAAAAGCTGCCTCCTTTCTTTTTCCCTTGGGCTGAACAGGTATAGACCTTAGAAGTCTGGCACAATCTTACTATAAATAACACTAAAAACCATTACAACAATAATTCCTTTCCATACCCCTTAAAGATTTACAAAGTGCTTTCCTATAAAATTACTATTAGTAGTAATAATTATTAATTAGTAGTAAAAGTATTATTATCTTCACTTTACAGATAAGGAAACTGAGGCTCAGGAGGGTTAAGTGACTTACCTATGATCATACAATTAATGATCAGAGCCAAGACCTGAACCTAATTCCTCTGGTAGTTTAATTGAAGAGGAGAAATAAAATTGCTTAATATATCAGTTCCTATTGCAGTTTATCCCTAGAAACATTTCATTTACCTTTGACAAATGTTTACTCTGCCTCCCTTAAACTTATTCCCTAGGAATATGCTCTTGATGAGACCTAAAAAAAATTTTCTTTTGCCCTCTTAGTCCTATTATTAGGATTATAGGATCACAGATCTCAAACTGGAAAGGACTTCAAAGGCAATCTAGTCCAACCTCCATATTTGGCAGAATATGGTTAAATATCTTGTCCAAAGTCTTACAGGTGAAATTTGAACCTAATTCCTCTGACTCCAAAGTAGTGCTTCTTCAGTCTCAAACTGTTGCTTCTGATGCTTACACATTCCTACTAGGACCACAACTAAAATTGTGTTGTATTATATCAAAATTGTTTGGTCCCTTTAGTCATATATGACTCTTTGTGATCCCATTTGGGGCTTCCCTGGCAAGGATATTGGAAATTCCTTTTCCAGCTCATTTTATAGATGAGGCAAACAGAATTATATGACTTGTCCATAATCACACAGAAAAGTGTCTGAGGCCAGATTGAGGTCTTCTTGACTCCAGGGCTGACACACTATCCAATGCACCACCTAGGTGCTCCAATTATATCAGAAATAGATGTCAGATGGGTGAATATATTTTCAATTTTCCATAACAGAAGATTCTTTATCTCTATGAGAAACATTGCCCCTTTTCTTCCTAACAATGACCATTAACTTGCATGTCCATCATGACCAAAATTCAGTCTAACAATAAATATGTATCTAGGGTTTATTATGAATAGGGCACTGGCTAAGTTAAAAGAATAGAAAGCTTAAAATTACATAGTCTCTGTCCTCTCCGAGTTTATAGTCTAATAGAAAGAATAAGGCACAAATGCAAAAAAGTATAATTGAAATTAGAATAGAACAAGGGCACAAAGGAGATGAAAAAGGCATGCAAGATTGAGAAAAGGGTAGTCTTTTCTAGGCTTAGAATACATCCTGAATTGAACTAAACAGAGAAGAGTTCATGGAAGAACCTCTATTTAAGAAGGGTTCCCAGACCAGCCAAATCTTACTCCTTTGCAAACTCTAGATTTTCTCTACCATGCCCCAGTTTTTCATCTTGAAGCTCAGTCCAGCCCTGGAATTGCAATTAAATACTCTCTACTCCTATGGCCTCTCCCTCTGAATGGGTGGCTGCTTGCCTGAGCCATATAGGTCTCATTCTTTTGCAGGCTGCTTTCTGAACATTCTCTTACTAGTCCCAGGACCAGATACCTTTATCTCTCCATCTCCTCCACCTTCAATAAATATTTTACAATCTAATTTCTCTGGGGGCAGGGATTTTCTTTCATTCTATTTGTGTTTGTGTTACCAGTGCTTAGCACAATGTTGTTGTCCCTATTGACACCTGAGCTTGTACGAAATAAGGCTGAAAAAAAAAGATCGGAGTCGTAGATGGTGGAGCGCAGACATGACTCTGTGACCTCCTCTGACCTTTCTCTCAGATAGCAGATGAAGCTTCTGAACTGATTTTGGAGTCAAAGCACTCCCAAATACTTGGAGTACAACACATTCCCAGAAGTTACCTTGGAAGAACCTCAGAACAGGTCTGTTTCAGTTGAGCAAGGGGAGAGTTTGCTGAGCTCAGACAGCAGCTCTGAGAGACAGGGCAGGAAGCTGAACTGGGACTCAGACCATGCCAGTTTCTAAGCACTTGGAAAGTTTCTGTGAGCTTCTTAGGCCACTCTGTCCTGTTTGCAGCCAGGTGCTTTAGTAGATCTGCCTTTTGTAAAAGGTAGATTGTAAACCACTGAGAACCCTGGATCTGGCCCTAATTGCTCAGCACAGGATGTCAATCAGCTGAATTGCCCCAGGGCAAACAAAGCAGCTGTCCCTCCTTTGCTTTGAACAGACCTCAAACTTTAAAAAATGAATAAAAAACAAAAAAGAACTCTCACCATAGAAAGCTTTTATGGAGAGAGGGAAGAACAGACTTCAGATCCTGAGGTTCATTAAAAGTAAAGCAACTTCAGAGAAAGCCACAAAGGGAGATACGAGCTGGTGTCCATTTCACAAGGCTTTCCTGGAAGACTGCATAAAGAATCTTAAAAGACAGTAAAAAGAAATATAGATCTTTGGAGAAAATTGAATGGAGACAGAAAGGAGTTTACTTTTTTCTCAGTGATTTGTGAGACTTATACAAAAACTGACCATGTGTTAGGGCATAAAAACCTCAAAATCAAATGCAGAAAGAGAAATAGTAAATGCATTTTTTTCAGATTTTGATGCAATAAAAATAACATGCAATATAAGGCCAAGAGAAAATAGACCAAAAAGCAATTAGAACCTAAATAATCTCATCCTAAAGAATGAATGGGTGAAACAACAAATCATAGACACAATCAATAATTTCATCCAGGAGAATGACAATAATGAGACAACATACCAAAATTTGTGGGATACAGTCAAAGTGGTTATAAAGGGTAATTTTATATCTTCAGATGCTTACTTGCATAAAATAGAGAAAGAGATAAGTGAATTGGGCTTACAATTTAAAAAGCTAGAAAAAGAACAAATTAAAAATCCTCCATTAAATACCAAATTGGAAATTCTAAAAATAAAAAGGAGAAATTAATAAAATTGAAAATTAGAAAATTATTGAATTAATAAATAAAATTAAGAGTTGGTTTTATGAAAAAAACCCAACAAAATAGATAATCCTTTAGTTAATTTAATTAGAAAAAGGAAAGATAAAAATCAAATTGTTGATGAAGAGGAAAATCAGAAATGAAAAGGGAGAACTTTCTGCCAATGAAGAGAAAAATAGAGCAATAATTAGGAGTTACTTTGCCCAACTTTATGCCAATAAATTTGATAATCTAAATGAAATGGAAGAATATCTACAAAAAATATAGATTGCCCAGGTTAACAGAAGAGGAAATAAATTATTTAAATAGCCCCATTTTAGAAAAAGAAATAGAACAATTAATCAACTCCCTAAGAAAAAATCTTCAGGGACAGATGGATTTGCATGTGAATTCTACCAAACATTCAAAGAAAAATTAATTCCAATACTATGTAAACTACTTGAAAAAATAGGAAAGAAGATGTTCTACCAAATTCCTTTTATGATACAGATATGGTGCTGATAGCTAACCCAGGTAGGGTGAAAACAAAGAAAGAAAACTATAGACCAATTTCCCTAATAAATATTAATGCAAAAATCTTAAATAAAATATTAGCAACAAGATTACAGAAAGTCATCCCCAGGATAATGTACTATGACCAAGTAGGATTTTTTCCAGGAATGCAGGGCTGGTTCAATATCAGGAAAACTATCAGCATAATTAACTATGTTAATAACCAAACTAACAAAAATCATATGATTATCTCAATAGATGCAGAAAAAGCATTTGATAAAATCCAACACCCATTCCTATGAAAAACATTGGAGAGTATAGGAATAAATGGACTTTTCCTTAAAAACACTTTCCACACAAATAAAGTCAGACCTAATCAGTTGGAAAATTATCAAGTGATTATGGGTAGGCTGAGTGAAAATAATAAAAATGACAATACTACCCAAATTAATTTACTTATTTAGTGCCATACCAATCAAACTCCCAAGAAATTATTGTTAATAATAAATTATGGTATATGAATGTCATGTAATATTATTGTTCTGTAAGAAACGACCAGCAGGATGATTTCAGAGAGGCCTTGAGAGACTTGCATGAACTGATGCTAAGTGAAATGAGCAGAGCCAGGAAATCATTATACACGGCAACAACAAGACTATGTGATGATCAATTCTGAGGGACATGGTTCTCTTCAACAATGAGATGTTTCAGTGATGAAGAAAGCCATATACACCCAGGGAGAGAGAGGTCTATGGGATCTGAGTATGGACCACAACATAGCATTTTCATGCTCTCTGTTGATGTTTGCTTGCATTTTGTTTTCTTTCTCAGGTTTTTTTTCTCGTAGATCTGATTTTTCTTATACAGCAAGATAATTGTATAAATATGTATACATATAAAAAAAAGACTGGAGTCAGATTAAGAAGAGCCATAAAAATCAAGCAAAGGAATTTATATTATGAGAAGACTGAAAATTTTTGAGTAAGGAAAGTGATATGGTCAAATCTGTGCATTAGAAAGATTGCTCTGAAAACTACAAAACACTCTCCACACAAATAAAGTCAGATCTAAACAATTAGAAAAACATCAAGTGCTCTTGGATAGGTCGAGCGAATATAATAAAGATGGCAATACTACCTAAACTAATCTATCTATTTAGTGCTATACCAATCAAACTCCCAAGAGATTATTTAACTGAACTAGAAAAAATAACGACAAAATTCATCTGGAAAAACAAAAGGTCAAGAATTTCAAGGGAATTAATGAAAAAAAATGCAAATGAGGGTGGCCTAGCTGCACCAGATCTAAAACTA
>JAJPUD010001158.1:136455-150833 GCA_023553655.1 Myrmecobius fasciatus | reverse complement strand
TCAATGTTGAAAGGTCACTCATATGTTTTGTAAATAAAAAGCTTTATTAAAAAAAAAAACAAAAAAAAAACAAAAGAAAGATTGCTCTGAAAGTAGATTGGAGTAGGGATAGAAAAGGCAGAAACATTCATTCATTAACCCTCTTGTAATAGCTGAAAAAATAAGAAGAAATAATGAGTATTTGAACTGTGGTGGTAATTCTGGGAAAGGGCAAAAATGAGAAAACAGATATAATGGTAGAAATGTTGAAGAGATAAATTTGATTAAACTTAGTAATTTATTGCTTCTCTTATATTTCCTCTCTTCTTTGATAACCCTACCAGTCAGTTCACCTGTTTTTGAATCAGTTTGACTTGCTGTTTTTACTGCCCCAGAAGGTTTTTAGGAAGCTGATATTAAGTTATAGTATCTACTTAAATCCTTATGAATTATAACTAATTTCTTATATTACTTTTTAAAAATTATAAGCAGTAACTATTGAAAAGTAATGAGACAATTAGCCATTGAAAAGTCAAAAAAGAATATACTTATTATCTTTCTCTGAAAGAGCAAAATATGAGTTCTTGCCTTAAAGCACTTTGGTCCAAAGGATTTTTTCCCACTTTCACTCTATTTCATTCATGTAGAAACTCTATCGAGATAGAGCAACTCATATATAATTACGATATAACTTATAGTTGCCTGAGGCACCAAGTGATTAAATGTCTTGTCCAAGGTATCTTACTTAGCTTGTATGTTGTTGTTTGTCTTTCATTTCTGAAGAATATTAATGACATCATGGGTAATGTTTTGACTTGTGCATGAATTATATTTGAACCCAGGTTTTCTTGATTCTTCCACTGTACCAGGGCTTCTTAAGCTTTTTCCACTCATGATCCCTTTTTGTCCAAGAAAATTTTACATTTCTTGGGGTATATAGGTATATAAAATAGGTATACAAGTCAAACATTTACTGATAATAAATTGTTATTTTTCTGACCCCCACATTCAGTTCTGAGATCCCATATGGGTTAGTGAACCACAGTTTAAGAAGCTGGACACTAAACCATGCAATATACATTTTTGCCTTCAGAGTAAATCTGAATTTTCCTTGAGGCAACATCCCTTGATAGCGCCTTAGTTTTTCTGTCTAGATTGGATCTGATCTATTCCACATCACAGCTCTTAAATACTTGAAGACAGATATCATGTTTCCCCCTATATCTTTAATTCTGTGTGTATTTTCTATATTTATTTACTTATCACAGCAGAATATACATAGACTATTACTTCTATATTCCTGGAAGTTGTGCCTCTCAAAGCAGCTTAAGATCATCTTACCTTTTTTTGATTACCCACATCACAACATTGATCACTCATGTTGAGTTTGCAGGACACTAACACCTTCAGATCTTTTGGAAGCAAACTGCTATTTAACCAAACTCCATTCTCACCTTAATTTGTGGAGATAATTCTTTAAAAAAAAAAAAAAAAAAAAAAAAAAAAAAAAAAAAAAACAACCCAAGTGCAAAGACTGCATTTACCCACACAGTGTTTTCTCATGGAATTCTGCTCAGTGCTCTGACAAAGAGCTAGGCACTCAGATCCTATTGTGGTTAGGTAGCACAGTGCATAAAGACCTACCTGGGACTGGAGTCAGGAAGACCTGAGATGATTGTGCACTTAATGCAGCCTCTCAGGCTGAGATGCAACAGAGCAGAGATTGACTCTGTTGCTTGTGCTAATTTTGGCCTGACAACACAAAGAAAACACAGGTGCTCCACTAACCAGCATAGCACCATCCATACAAGGAACTACTAGTTACAACAAATGCAGAAATTTTGAATGCTGTGAATAAGTTCACTTATCTTGCCAGTATACTTTCCAGGGATGTACACATAAATAATGAGTTTTACTCACACATTGCCAGAGCTAGCTTAGTGTTTGGGAGTCTTAGAAAGAAAGTATGGAAAGGAAGAGATATCAGGTTGGAAAGTCCACAGAGCCATTGTGCTGACCTCATTGCTATATGCCTGTGAAACCTGGACAAGTATGCTAGCACCATGCCAGGAAACTAAATCACATCCATCTGAATTGTCTTAATTCAGGATTCTGAAGGTCGCCTGGCAAGATTAAGTACAGATCCTTTCTCAAACTGAATTCAGACTGTAATGCAGAGAGCACAATTCTGATAAGTGGTCCATGTATCCCAAATGCCAAATGTACATTTACCTAAAAGACTGTACTCACATGAAGGTCAGAAAAAGCTATGCGAAGACATTCTTAATGTCTCTCTGAAGAACTTTGTTATGATTGTGAGACATGGGAGATACTAGCCTAGGGAATGTATGCCTGCATCAAAGAAAGTGCTGTGCTCTATGAATCAAGTAGGATCAAAGCAGCACAAAAGAAATGTGAGATATACAAATCTAGAGATATCTCCATCCCTAATGTTCAAATGGACTATTTGTGCCAACCTATGGTAGGTAGAGTCTTCTGATCTCATAATGGACTGATCACCTCTCCTCCTTCTCCTCTCTCTCTCCTTTTCCTTCCTTCTTCCTCCCTCTTTCCCTTCCTCCTTCCCTCCTTCCCCCTTCACTCTCTCTTTTTTTCTCTCTCCTCTCTCTCTCTCTCTTTCTCTCTCTCTCTCTCCCCTCTCTTTCTCTCTCTCTCCTCTCTTTCTCTCCCTCCCTCTCTCTTCCCATCCCCCTCTCCTTCTGCCTTTCTCCTTCCATCCCTCCCTCCTTCCCCTCCATTACCCCTCTCTCCCCCTTTCCCTCTCCCTTCCTCTTCCCTTTCCCTTTCATTGTCTCTCTGCTTTTCTCACTCCTTCCCTCTCCCCCCCCCTCTCTCTCTCTGTCTCCCTCTCCTTCCATCCCTCCCCACTTCTCTCTCCCTCTCTCTCCCTTCCCTCTCTCTCTATGTTTTTGTCTATCTGCCTCTCTCCCTCTCTCCCTCCTCTCTCTCAAACCATATATGTATGCATGTAAATACACACAAATACATTTATTTATATATGTGTGTGTATGCATGCATGTGCGTGCATATATATACACATACATACATATATATGTGTATATATATATATATATATATATATGTATATGATAAGTAAGAAATAACTAAGAAAGGGGAAGGCATTAGCATGAAGAGGGGTTGGGAAGGGCTTCCTGAAGAAGATAGGATTTAGTTGAGACTTGAAGAAAGCCAGAAAAGCCAGGATTAGAGAAGAGAAAAGAAAGCATTACAGGTATAGGGCATAGCATGAGAAAATGTTTGGAGCTGAGAGTTGAAGTGTGTTGCTCATAGCTCAGTCAGGAGACCAGTATCACTGGATTGAAGATTATGTGGTCAATAAAATATAAGAATGATGGAAAGACTAGTATAGGGACAAGTTATATAAGGGCTTTGAAGCCCCAGATGAGGATTTTGTTCTTGATTCTGGAAGTTATTGGGAACCACTACAGTTTATTGAGTATGTGGGAATATATGGGAGGGTTGTGTGACTGTAAAATGAAACTCATAATAGTACCTACCTCACAAGATTGTAGTGAGGATGAATTGAGATATTTGTAAAGTGCTTAGAACAATGTCTGACATGTAGTAGGTACATAATTAATGCTTATTTTTTTCCCTTCACTGTCAAGAATTTTTTGAATTTCATCTATTCATTCCAGTGTATGAGTTATCTCTTCCAGATTTGAATCATCTATAAATTTGATGAGTATGACATCTATCCCATTAAGTCACTGATAAAAAAATGTTCAAGGCCAAACACAGATCCTTGAGGCACTCAGCTAGAGATTTCTTGCTAAAATGACAATGACTCATTAATCATTACTCTTTGAGTTTAGGTATTCAACAAGTTCCAAAAATCTATCTAATTATATTATTGTCTAGCCCACTTCTCTCCGTCTTTTCCACAATAATAATATGAGAAACTTTTATCAAGTGCTTTGCTAAAAAAAACTAAATAAACTATATCTGACATTCCCGTGGTTTACTAGGTGCGTAATCTCATCATAAAAGAGACACAGCAGTCAGCTAGATGGTGCAGGGGATAGAGTATCAATCCTTGAACCAGAAGGACCTGAGTTCAAATGTGTCTTCAGATACTTACACTTACTAGTTGCATTACCCCAGGCAAATCACTTAACCCTAATTGCCTCACCAAAAATAAAAAGAAACCAATAAAGGGGCACAGGACTAATCTGGCATGTACTCTCTTCTTTGAAGCCACACTAGCTCTTAGTAATCACTATTTCCTTTTTTTAGATGTTAATTTAACATTTCTTTAATGATTTATTCTAGAATTTTTTCCCAGAATCAAAATCAAATTCATTGGTCTATAGTTTTTAGACTCTATTTTCCTCATTTCTTTTGAAAATTGGGACAATATTTCTCCCTTCTCCAGTCTTGCCCTATCTCTCCCACTTTCCACAATACATAAAAGGAATTTCTATTGAGAAAAGATGTGTATGGCTTTTTAAAAAGCAATTTATTATAATTAATTTCTCAAAAATGATTTTCAATTCTATTTAGGCAATATCTACTAAGTACCCACTATGTGTAGAAAACATACTAGGACCTAGGTAACATAATGGATAGAGTGCCAGGCCTGAAGTCAGAGAGACTTATCTTCCTAAATTCAAATGTGGCCTCAAACATTACTAATTATGTGACCTGAGCAAGTCACTTGACCATGTTTGCCTGTAAAATGAGCAGAAGAAGGAAATGGCAAACTACTCCAGTATCTTTGGCAAGAAAATCCCAAATGAAATTTCAAAATTATGAATAAAAACAACAACCAGCCTCAAACCAGCAGGAAACTAATAAGATAGGGAAGACTTGTCCCTCTTTTATGAGCCTGTAAGACACAATGTTGTGCTTTATAGGGCAGAAGCAGCCATTGTATCATATAGCTATTAGTCTTTACTAACTGAACTAGTTGGGTTAAAGCATGCTATGGGAGTATTATCATTCAAGACTGTTATTTAATTTAATATTCAATTATTAAATTCAACAAACTTTTATTAAGAACCTCTTAAGTCAGGTATTTCAAATAATAGTTGGGAAATAATTCATTCTTCTGGCTATTTTTACTTTAGACTTGTTATACACTGAAGGACGCTTCCCCATGCTGGCTCACTCTAGAAACCTCTTCATTCAGAAGCATCTTTTTTTAAACTCTTTTTTCAATTCCCCTTGGATTTTCTATAGCTGGCCTTGACAAAGCATTTGCTTTTGATCCTGTCTCTGCCTTGCTTCTGTAGTGGCTTGCAACAGAATTTAGAACATAGGCCTATATTTCTCCTTTTTTTCGTTTTTCTTTGTCAGAGACACAGAGGCACCAGCCCCTGTGGGAATAGACAGGCTGTGCACACAACTAAAGATGATAATAATTCTATCCCTATTATCCAGCACTAATGCAAACGAGGAACAGAAAATACTAAACAAATGCAATGCTTTGTTCATCTGATGAAAAAGAATGTGATATACTTCCAAAACATTTTCCTGGTTCCTTTCCCATTAAGAATAGCAATCTGGTTATCTCTCTCTTTTCCTATGAGCCAGACACACAATGAAAATATCTCTTGCAGATCATTTCCCCCATCATTCTGTGGCCTGGTCTTTGAATTTTAGATAGAATAAAAGATTAAGGAAGAATTAATAAAGCATCAGTCCATACCTGTTTGATTCTTTACAGGGTCATGAGTTAGCTTACATATAGCATATATGTGTGTGTGTATGTATATATGTTTGTCTCTGTGTGCTGGCACTGTGCTATAACATGGAGATTTAAACATAAAAATGAGACCATTTCTGTCCTCAAGGAGTTTATATTCTTTGTATTAAGAAAAAAGATAAGGCAGCAGAATGTTGGGAGGAGAGATACTAGAAACTGCAATGGAATTATAGTTTATTGGGAGCTACTTTTTTTTCTCACCACCCAATGTTTAACCAGAAATCTTGAGGTAGGTTGCTTTTGAAAGCTATGGGCATATTTTATATAAAACTATTTGCTCCTTTCCACCCCAGATATTCACTTTTATCCTTTTGGTGGTGGTCTCAACATTTTGAGGATTACTTTCCTTTTCACTAACCCAGACTTAAAGACCACCATAGACTTTTTGAAGAGGAGATTTTGCATAAACTTTGCATTTTGCCACTCAGATATTTTCTTTTCTTACAGGTCATGAAAAAACCTGAAGTTTTGCTCTCATTCAAAAGGTTTTCCACAAAGCTTCTCTCTTTGCTGTAACTGGGCAAGGATTGAGCTCTCAGGCTGGAGATCTCATATGAAGCTATTAAACCCAGCCTCTGTAAGTAAAGGTGGTCCACAAACTGGAATTGGTCAGCTGAAAGACTCCCTTCTCTTTCTTTTTCTTCCTTCCTTCTTTCCTTCCTTCTTTCCTTCCCTAATTCCCTTTCCTTTCCTCCTTCTCTTCCCTCCCTCTGTCCACATAAGGGATCATAACTTTACTTACAGATGCTCTTAAAATAATTTTTTTTCTCTTTTTCATCCCTGAACCCTCTCAAGATATCTTAGGGTTTACTGGCTAGATTTCTTTCTTAAGAATTATGCCTTTTGTTGGTGGAGCTGTGAACGGATACAGCCATTCTGGAGAACAATTTGGAGCTATGCTCAAAAAGTCATCAAACTGTGCATACCCTTTGACCCAGCAGCATTTCTATTGGGCTTATATCCCAAAGAAATCATAAAGGAAGGAAAAGGCCCCACATGTGCAAGAATGTTTGTGGCAGCCCTTTTTGTAGTGGCTAGAAACTGGAAATTGAATAGATGCCCTTCAATTAGAGAATGGCTGAATAAATTATGGTATATGAATATTATGGAATATTATTGTTCTGTAAGAAATGACCAGCAAGATGATTTCAGAGAGGCCTGGAGAGACTTACATGAACTGATGCTGAGTGAAATGAGCAGAACCAGGAGATCATTATACACGGCAACAACAGTACTATATGACGATTAATTCTGATGGACATGGCTCTCTTCAACAATGAAATGTTTCAAACCACCTCCAATTGTTCACTGAAGAAAGCCATATACACCCAGAGAGAGGGATGCGAAATGTGGACCACAACATAACATTCTCATACTCCTTGATTGATGTTTGCTTACATTATGTTTCCCTTATCTGATATATCGTTTGTGTAGATAAGATTTTTCTTGCACAGCAATGATAAGTTTGGAAATGGGTATACATGTATTCAATTTGCCAATATTTTAACATAATTAACATGTAGTGGATGTCCTGCCATCTGGGGGAGGGGTGGGGAGTTGGGGGGAAAAATTTGTAACGGAAAGCTATGTTATGGTTATTGTTGAAGAATTACCCACACATGTTATGCAAATAAAATAAAATTAAAAAAAAAAAGAATTATGCCTTAATCTAATTCTCATTGGCCACCAATAGGTCCTAGGCTAAGCCACATTTAGTCATTGTTTGGCTCCTATTGAGTAAACCTATATAAAGCTTGCTTTGTATATCCTTTTATTCTTTCCTGAGCAACACTAAATCACACAGCATCTGTTCCAAGCTACTCAAATCCAGTGCCTTATTTACTATTCAGAGTTGCCATCTCAAGCCGTCACCAGTTTCTGTGGCTAAAAAAAAAAAAAAAAAAAAAAAAAACTATCAGCCCACAGCCAGCCTTGTGGTGGTGAGCCTTTTGCTCTCAGAACCATAAATATATCATATACCTCTGCATCTGTACTTTCAACATGTTAGATGAATTAAAGGTTATGCTTCTCTGCCATAGTCTTTACCCAAAGTTACCTCTACCCTTCAATGAAACATCAAAATAAGACTTTGGTGAAGAATTACTAACATTGATTTGAAAATATAATAAAATATCTAACCATTTAAATTCTTAAATGTCTATATTGGGTCTTAATTAAATTTGCAGATGACACAAAACCATTTATCCTCAATACTTAACATAGTGCTTGTCATATAGTGGATAGCAAATGTTTATCAACTGGGTCTATGAATATTGGATACATTTGTAAGTAGGGAGGAAGGAAAGGTACAAACATTTACAAAGTGCCTAATTTGTATCAGGCGCTGTGCTAAATACTTTATAAATATTATTTCATTTGAAGTTTGAAGGCATCAACTTCATTATCATCAGAAGCTTAAAAATGAAATGGAATTCTTTGAGTGATAGTAAGTTTCTCACTTCAGCAGAAAAGAACACTGAAACATTCTAGCCACTGGTTTAGCTGGGTGGTACTGTACTCTCTTCCCCTAGAATATTACAGTGCTCTTTCAGGGGAGTATTTTTGTATTCCTCAGATTAGGGCAACAATCCTTCACCTGGGATTGGCAGAAGCCTCTCTTTTTTGCCTCCTCGAGTCTTAGCTCTGAAGGTTGTAACCATTAGACAAGAGTTCTGGTTCAATTCATTAAGTCAGGGACATGTCCTTGGATTAGGTTAATCAGTCCCAATTCAGCCAGACATTTACAAGAATTTGGAATTAGAAAGTATTTGGGGGCTTTTCAGTGGGGGAGGAGGCTAAGTGAACCATAGAAGAGGAAGAGTTGCAATTTGGAAATAAATACATCCTACTTTTTCCTGAAACAGTATGATATTTGAAGAAAAAACAATTAACTTTTTTCTGACTCTCAGACAAAATCAATGAAAAGAAGTTGTATTGCTTTCTTAATTTGATATTTATTAATGATAATTATTAAATAATCTAACCAATTTATTTTTGACAGACTGACTAAGACAACACTATAGAAAAAACATGCCTCAGTTTTAACAAACAATCTACAAAATTCTTCATGCTTTTGTGGTAAAGCAGAAAAGATGGGGGCTAGTTGATAGTACAATGAGGTAGATTAAGAACTGGCTGAAAAGATTAGCCTTAAGTGAGTAGATATTGACCTGAAGGTATGTCATTAGTGTAGCTGCTAGTCTCAAAGATCTGTCTTAGCATTTGGTTTTTATCAGTGACGTCAATAAAAGCACAACGACAAACTAATTAAATTTTCAGAAACTAGGAATTTGGGTGGTATAGTTAACACTCTGAATGACACATTTTAGAACATTGGTTTGAAATTTAGTAGGAACAAAAATCGAGTTCTATTCTTTGGTTAAAAAAAAAAACAACTTCAGAATTAAAAGCTAGAGGAAATGTAATGGCCTTCCTGGAAAAGGTATGGGATTGAGAATATGATCTCTCAAATATGAGTTAACTGTAGCTAAAAAAAACAACAGCAGCAACAACAACAATAACAACAACAACAAAAACCCAAACACTAGTATATTTCTAGATTTTGTTAAAAAAAAAAAAAAGTTTAGTATCCAGAAAGAAAAAAAGCAGTAATCCCTTGGTTGGTTCTGGTCAGAAACATATAGAATATTTCACTAGTTCTGGGTATCATGTTTTAAGAAAGACATTGACATATTGAAGAAAGGACAGAAGGAAACCAGGATGGCAAAAAGTTTTGGGAGCATGCTATATAAAGGAAAATTGAAAAAAACTAAGAATATTAAACCAGAAGAAGAGTTGGGGAAACATGATAGTTGTCTCTAAGCATATTAAAGGCTGCCATGGAAGAAATATTAGATGACCTAGTTGGACCTGTAAGATAGCACTCTAGAAAAAAGTTGCAGAGACAGATTTTGGCTTTGTAATAGGGGAAAATTTAGTTTCTTTTCCCCCCTTTTTAACTTTGAGGATTTTTAAACATTTTAATATTTTATTTTTTCCAATTAATGTAAAAACAATTTTTAATTTTTGTTTTTTCAATATTAAGTACCAAATTCTCTCTCATTCTCCTTCCCCTTCCCCCAAATGAGAAAGCAGACAATTTGATAAAGGTTATATATATGCAGTCAAGTTGTGAAAGAAAACACAGACAAAAAACAAAAACAAAAACAAAAACACCAGTATGCTTACATCTATATTCAGATTCCAGGAGTTTTTCCTCTGGAAATGGGATAGCACTTTTCAATATACATCCATCAGAACTATTTTAGATCTTTATATTACTAAGAATGGCTAAGTCTTTCATATTTGATGAATATTGCTATTACTGTGTCCAGTGTTATGGTTCTGCTTACTTTATTTTACATCAGTTCATGTAACTCCAGGTTGTTCTGAAAGCATCCTCCTCATTTCTTACAGTCATAGTATTCCATCCCAATCATATAGTAGAACTTGTTCAGCCATTCTCCAACTAATGAGCATCCCCTAAATTTCTAGTTGTTTGCAACTTAAAAAAGAGCTGCTAAAATGTTTTTGTATATAAATCCTTTTGTAATGTAAATCCTTTTCCTTTTTAAAAAATCTTTTTTGGGGATATACACTAGTAGTGGGTCAAAAGGTATGGCCAGTTTTGTAATCCTTTGAGCATAGTTCTGAATTCTTCTGAATGGTTAAATCTGTCCACAACCCTACCATCAATGCATTCTTGTCCCAATTTTCTAAAGGAAAATTTCTTTAAAATTAGCATTGTCCTAAGAAAAGCCCCCTTACTAGAATTCCTACAAACCTCAAAGTGCTCTCTAAATGCTATAAACAAATTATTATTGTTGTTATCTCCTGAGAGTCTGGTTGTGAAATGCCTGAAAGAGACAACCAAGTAGTCCACAGTCCCAGAAATTTAGAGGTAGATGGCATCACTGAAATAATGTAGTCTTACTCCTCTCATTTTATAGATGAGAAATATAGGGAAAGGAAATGACTTGTCTATGACTAGAGCATACACCAAAATGTTCCAACTTCATGTCCAATGTTTTTTCTATCCCTTCCTGTATTAGTTCTGTAGGAGGAAAAGTAATCTAGAATTGGTAACAGGAAGAAAAAGGGAATGAGTAGGTAATTGGTTAATGGGCCCTAAGAAAGCCCTAAAAAACACATTTTAGACACATGTATTTGAGAGTATATGGGTGATAGCTCACATAAATTACTTAATCTTTCTTTGACTTAACCTACTGAAAGAAGTATTGACAAACCACTTGAGCATCTTTGACAAGAAACCTCCATGGTTAGTGTAATCCATTATATCACCAAGAGTTAGACACAATTGAATGACTAAACAATAATAGGTGACCTGTCCATGGCCACCCAGGCTAAATAACTTGCAATGAGTCACAGGGCTAGTAAATGTTTGAGACTGTATTTGTACCATCTGCCTATAATGAGCACTACAGACTTCTTTTTGTACAGACTGTCCCTTCAAGCTTGGAATATTCTCCTTTCTCACTTATGTCTGATAGAATCCTTGTCCCTTCCTTTAAAGTTTAGTTCCTATATGAGATTTATCTCATATGTCTTAGGCAGAATTTGAATCCAAGATTTACTGAAACTAACAGTATCCCTTTATTTGCTATGCCACTATGAAGTATAAACTGATACAGATGCTATAGAATATAAAATGCTATAGAAAGCCAATGTTAGGGCATCTTCCAGGCAATTACTCTATGGAGAGAGTTACCATGTCAAAGGATTTATATTGAAAATCACAGGTCCAGAGTGGCGGAGCCAAGATGGCGGAGTGAAAACGTGACTCTCTGCATCCTCCTCCAATCTTCTCTCAAATCAACAATAAAATAAGCCTCTGTATTGATCTTCAAGTCAACGAATTCAGAAATACTTGTACATTGCCTGCAGATATCTTTGAAGAACTTCATATCAGGTTTGTTTAACTCCTACAGAGGGATAAACAGTGGACTCGGTGAGGGCCGGAAGTGAGGGTGGGACTCAGCTCATCCTGGCAGAAACTCCAAATTCCAAACTCCAAACACCTAGAGTTTATCTGAGGAACTCGGGATACTCTGCCCTGATTGGGGGCAGGTGTTCTGGCAGACTTGCCTTGTTTAAGGAGTAACTGGGACTTAGTCCTAGCCCCCACCAGCCCAGAACCTTAAATTAACTCACCAAATTGCCCCAGGGCAAAGAGCTTCAGCCACCGTTTTTCCTGTGCCTTAAAGAGACATCCATGCTGTCTAAAAAAAAAAATGAAGCAAAAGAGAGCTCTCACCATAAACAGCTTCTATCGAGAAAAAGAAGGGCTGACCCCAGATCCTGAGGTTCCTTTAGACAAAACTCCAGAGGAAATTATTAAGGACCATAACTGGACCCCTTTTCAAAAGGCATTTCTGGAAGATTGCATACAGAATCTAAAAAGAGAGCTGGAGGATAAATGGGAAAATAAACTGAAATCAGTGCAAGAAGCCCTCCAAAAGAGATGTGATAAAGACACCAATTTATTGAAAAGTAAAATTATTGAAGTGGAAAAAAGAGTGCAATGAACAAATTGCCAGTTACAAAAGGAGCTTAAAAAGGTATCTGAAGAAAACAACACTTTAAAAATAAGAATTGAACAAATGCAAGTGAATGACTCACTAAGACTTCAAGAATCAGTCAAACAAAAACAAAAAAAATGAAAAATTAGAAGAAAATATGAAATATCTCCTAGGGAAAACAACTGACTTGGAAAATAGATCTAGGAGAGACAATCTAAGGATTATTGGACTTCCTGGAAGTCATGATGAAAAAAAGAATTTAAACACTATCTTCCAGGAAATCCTGAAAGAAAACTGCCCTGAGATTGTAGAATCAGAAGGCAAAATCACCATTGAAAAAATTCACTGATCACCTCCTGAAAGAGACCCCAAAATTAAAACCCCAAGGAATATCGTGGCTAAATTTCAGGACCATCACACCAAGGAAAAGATTCTGCTAGCAGCTAGAAAGAAACAATTCAAATACTGAGGATCAATAATTAGAATCACACACGATCTGTCAGCCTCCACATTGAAGGATCAAAGGACCTGGAACCAGATATTCCGAAAGGCAAAGGAACTTGGATTACAACCAAGAATAACCTATCCAGCTAGAATGAGCATTATCCTCCAGGGAAGAAGATGGGCATTCAATAGAGGTGAATTTCACCTATTTCTAATGACAAGACCAGATCTGAACAAAAAATTCGACATCCAAACACAGAACTCAAGAGAAGCATAAAAAGGTAAAAAGGAAAGGACTCTTGAGAACTTTATTTCTACTATGGAGATACTTAAAGTTTGGGGGTATAATTAACTAGATATTACTTTGATAATATGAAAATGAAAACTAGAGGGGGAAAGGTTGTCATACTGGGGAAAAGAGGGAAAAAGTGGTAAAATAAGATCTAAAAAAAAGGAGGTAAAAACAAGGTAAAATCTCTTGAAGAGGCAAAGAAAACCTAATATAATTGAAAGAAAGAGGGGAAGGAGATGAGCATTGTGTAAATCTTACTCTCATCAGGTTGGGCTCTAAAAGTATATATCAGATACTTGATTTCACATAGAAACTTGTCTATGGCTAGAGGGAAGTGGGAGGGAAAGGAGGAAAAGAAAGGGATAAACTAATAGAAGGGAAAATAGAAGAATCAGGGGAAAGGAGTAAAAAAGGGGGAGGGGAGCTAAATGGTGGAGGACCCCCTCGTGGGGGAGGGGGTCATCAAAAGCAAAGTACTGAGGAGGGGGGAAGGGAGAAAGGGGAAAACATAACTTGAGTAAATAAGATGGCAGGAAATAAAGAATTAGTTATTCTAACTGCGAATGTGAATGGGATGAACTCTCCCATAAAGCGGAAGCGGATAGCAGACTGGATTAAAAACCAGAATCCCACAATATGTTGTCTACAAGAAACACATCTAAAACATAGTGACACATGTAGGATGAAGGTAAAAGGCTGGAGCAGAAGCTATTATGCTTCAGGTGAACAAAAAAATAGTAGGGGTAGCAATCCTTATCTCAGATCAAGTAAAAGCCAAGATAGATATAATCAAAAGAGATGAGGAAGGAAACTATATTTTATTAAAGGGTACCATAGATAATGTAGCAATATCAATACTAAATATATATGCACCAAGTGCAATAGCACCCAAATTCCTAGGGGAGAAATTAAGAGAGATGCAAGAAGAAATAGACAGCCAAACTATACTAGTGGGGGATCTCAACCTTGCTCTCTCAGAATCAGATAAATCAAACCACAAAATAAAGAAGAAAGAAACTAAGGAGATAAACCAATTGTTAGAAAAGTTAGGTATGATAGTTCTATGGAGAAAGTTGAATGGAGACAGTAGGGAGTTTACTTTTTTCTCAGCAGTCCATGGAACCTATACAAAAATTGACCATGTGTTAGGGCATAAAAACCTCAAAATCAAATGCAGAAAGGCAGAAATAGTAAATGCATCCTTTTCAGATCATGATGCAATAAAAATCACATGCAATATAAGGCCAGGAGAAAATAAACCAAAAGTTAATTGGAAATTAAATAATCTAATCCTGAAGAATGAATGGGTGAAAGAGCAAATCATAGACACAATCAATAATTTCATCCAGGAGAATGACAATAAGGAGACAACATA